>NAGG01000063.1:0-234281 GCA_003031705.1 Calonectria naviculata
GGGGGGGGGGGGGACGTACAAATAGTCTACTCGCAGCATGGCAGCTGACAGGTAATTGGCCCAAACCGAGGAATAACAAAGGATGAGTCAAAATAAGGGTTTTTGTTCAGACAAACACTATTGAGTTGTTCCACCATTATCTGCATTGTTCACAATGGTCCACGAAAGAAAGATGTCTGTTGACTGAAAGTCAAAGAAATTCTTTGTCTTGTCAACATGTGTCCATCGTCTAGACAAAGCACAATCTTGCGAATCAAGTGCTAATGATGCCAGATTTTGTACATGGCAAAGCTAGATTGCTTCAAGATACTCACTAGACCATAATTTGACCACATCCTGGAATGCCGCCCAAACTTGAGCGGTGGCAGATTCTTTGTATCCGACAAGGATTTCTGCATCCGTCTAATTCTTTGTATTTCAGAGTTTCGCTTGATCTTTTGATTCTATATCTGCCAATCCAGATCCAACCTCCTACACGGGAGACTCGATATGTTTGTTGTTTCGTATCATCTAGCAATCTACTTTTTTTGGTAAGAGGAGTGGCCACATCTACACATTACGTTTGCGAAACCTGCAACACAAGAAACATTTAATCGCACAAACCATAGTGCATAAATCAAGGCCAGGTAGTCCGACGAGCGATACATCCCTAGCTCGTAGACCCTAAATCCGTAATTGTCTCTGTTCCACCCTCCCTGCCCGCTTTCTTTGTTCTAGCCTAACTCCTCTTGCCCTCGATTTACCGTGGATCCTTTCTCGAAGCGAACACTACCAAAGTTAACGTACTCGTCGAATACTCAATTTACAGGTCCACTTCCATATAAAATCCGAGCGTCTATCGGAGACCATAAGGAAATCGATCGCCACGCGGGCGACGCCAACGGACCATCGTAATGACCATAGCCTCACCATCATGTTCTCTCATCCCTCTCATGAACCTTCCATGTTCATCACGCAGAATAGCAAGCTCACGAAGGCTCTTTGCGCTGTTTCCGATACGATTGGCCAGGTTCATGTACCATCCGTCACATCGGGCACCCGGGAAATTGTTGACGATGAAGTTAAACAAAGCAAATGAAAAGCGTCTCAAATTTGGGAACCTCCCTAGGTTCTCAGCCAAATACTCAACGGTTTGTTCCTAGAGCAAACGTAAGCACATGTTTGAGATGGCACAGGAGAGTACAATATGAGAGAAGATCTACTTACCAAAGTTGGGCGCCTATGGGATCCCAAACCTATCCACCCACAGTGGCTTTTGGTCAAACCGAACTGTTCATCCCACAAAACCAAACATTCGAGGTGCTGAAAGTCTTGCGACATTCTTCTCAAATGGCAGAAATCTACACTGATTGCGTTGTGTAGCCTGACTACATCTTTTTCAGGATAGTCAAACTCGCGTAGGTCAAGAAAGAGTTCCTGCAGCTGCGGTTGGTGTTCGGCCAGCCAATCATAGGTAGAATGCATTAGTGCAGAGTCGATTTCCAAAACGTTTAGGGTTCCGGGGAGACAAGCTTCAATAGCGCGAGCAACGATGCGACAGTCGGCGCCCACATCAAGGTGAGTAAGTTCCCACCGGTCGAGTTGAGCTAAAAGTGATTGAAACAGCATAGCTTGAGTCGGATCCAAGTTCTGAAGACGCAGTTGAAGCTTTTGGAGGTTATTCATGAGACCGATCGATGCAACAATGCGCCCTGGAACCTCAAAAGCCGGCTCGGGCATTGGCTCTTTCTTTCTGGGCTGCCTGGCCTCGGTCACCTTGAAGCTCGCGGATCTCGAGATAACTGTCAGTCTGAGCATTTGATTTCGGGATATTGAGTGCTTACCGGATATACTTGTGGACATTTACCATGTTTTGGGCGCTCTCGTAGTAAAACTTGGGCCAGGAGGTAAATGTGGAGGGACGGCCGATGAACTTGACCTCCTTGAACCAATAACGTAAAAAGACCTCGCGGCAACCTTTGGATACCAGAGACAAGACCTTAAGGCTTTGTGGGTCGCAGAGGGAAGCTATGGTGTCGTGTATCTCGCGGGGGAGCGCAACGAGCGTCGCGCGGGCCTCCATGGTGAATGGAACTGTGCGCAAATGGTTCTGCGCCTTCGTTAGCAAGCTGCCAGAGCTTCTGGCACAACAGGACGACTATACCGAGATTTTGAAGGGGATGTTTCATCGGCGTCTCGTGGTTTCCGCAAGGCGAAGAGAGGAAAATTGGTGTCGAAGGAAGAAAGAGTGAAAATTCAAAACTGCTAGAAGGCGATTCTGAGTGGGTGGAGAGGTTGTGCAAGCAAACTGCACACATCGGTTGGTGGCGATGGGCAAACAAAGCGCACACGCCAAGGCCGAATGCAGCTTGATTCACTGGTTCTGGGACGTAGTGAATTTCATTTTTATGCAAAGTACCTTGCATCAATTTCACCTAGACCGCTTTGTTCATAGTTATGGACTGAGGACGTAGTGCAATGGACCAAGCACCACGAGATATCTCAACTTTGCCAATATGCGTCACCGTGTCGCTCTACGCATGAGAAAGCTCCGATAATGCTCTAACTGCAAACAGCCCAGATGGATGAGTGCAGCTCAGCACACATAGCATCAATCTACATCCTCAACTAAATCACTATCATGCACGATAACATTGCCAATAGGCGAGCTCATTAGCCCAGTAGTCAATGTCAACGGCGATGATTCCGAAGTCGGAATATCTGTGGGCTAAAAGTTCGTGTGAATGCGGCTTAGTTGATTCAGCTAGCAGGAGTCTATGATGTTGGTTTTGTCCAAATGGTGCAAACTTTCCTGTGTGGATTGATCCAAACCAACCAAGGGTCACTTGCATTTGACTAATATGACAAGAGGATTCATTTTCATGATGCATCATAGCAAGCTCTGCCGCATATCTGTCATCTGACTGTTGATCAATCCTTCAACCCCGCATCGGCCAAGTGCTCGAGGAACTACGAGATGATGGCCTCGTGCCCCTTCCATCCCGCTCAGAATAGTAGACAGCCAGGCAATTCATCCTTCGCAATTGCTGGTTCCTTCCGAGTCATCATAAATTCCTTGATCCTGGATGCGACATCGAAGTCCGTGACGTCTCTCAATCTCATTTCGTCTCGTAAATGAAGTCCTACTTCAAAATGGCCATCAAAGTCCATTGCACTCTCATCCTCAACGATTTTCTCCATCGCACTGAAAAACACGTCGGCCGGGGTGTTGGAGTAGTCAATCGGTATGACCGCCGAGTTTCGAACTAAACTAAGAAGCCCGTAAACTTTGTCGCGAACATCCTGGCATTTCAAGCTTGCAAAGGTTTCCAAGACGGAACTTAGCCCGTACTTTGGGCCCTTGAAGTTGGCCTTCTCCGTGATCAGAGTGAGCACCCTTGGATTATTCTCCAAACGATACGTCCAGGAAATTTCATCACGCCTCTTTGTCATAAAAAGATGTTCCAGCATCTTCCAATTAAACTTTCTACTACCGCACAGTACCCAGATGCTGCGACCCATCAGAAGCTCCTGAAGGATCCAGAGTCGATCCCAATAAGGCCGCTCAAAAAGAGCTTGGACTGATCTGCAGTCATACGGCAGATAATGCTCGGATGCAATAGCGTCCATTGCTTCATCGCTATCGTCTGCTTGCTTTCCGAGCCAGATCAGGACTTCGTCGGCTTTTCCGTAAATCTTCGCCATAAGGCTAACCTGATGGTTCCGCTCATCGATTGCAGTTTGATCAATGCAAATTTGATCAATCCATAACCAGGCTCCTGTGTTCTCGACGGAGTACAAAAATTGCCACAGGTTCTCACGAACAGTAAACCATTTTCCGTCGATGCAGATGTCCCGAGTTGGAGAAGGATTTCCCCAGGTGTAAGAAACAGCCCTGTATCGGGGACAGTGCTTAAAGTCATGAATGGTGATTGTGCCTGACAAATTCCCATTTGATTCTTGTTGTGTTAGCCTGAACAGCCGTATCTCGGTTCTCCGGAGGTTAAGCCGCCTGTGCGTGAAACGATCATCAGCAGCCATATTGTACTCGTACCCTGTTCCGAAAGCCAGCAGTGCGAGATCAAAATTAATGTTATAGTTTAAAGGCTGGGCTTTTAAAAACAAATTGAAAATTGCAACGTGCCGAGATGATCGAAATTCGATCCCAGAGAAGAGAAGACGCAAGTATTGGTTGAGGCTTTGAATCCGTTAGGCGCTCCCAATCATGTTGACTAATCATCCACGCTAGACCTATTTAGACTATTGCGCCTCCAACCAGCACAGCGCCGCACTCGGTTGGTGGTATCAATAGCGAGGTTCGTCAAGTAGCTTACAGACACTATGATAGTTTTTGAATCATTGGGATTCATGAAACAGAATCAGCCAGGTTGTCTACACTGGCTGCGCCAATATGACTACGGATTTTAATCCGAACGTGGAGGGAAGGTCAAACCTTGTGAAGAATTTGACGGTACATAGGAACTATCAACACGGTTGCCCTAAATTCGCAGAGATGAGTTACGACATTGAAATGGGCATTCTATTTTGGTTTTAAACTATTAAATATTGTAAATGCGTTGCCCTTATTTCACCGACACCAGCTTTTCCCTCGTGTCCTTTGCCTGCTGTCTTCAAACCAAAAAGGTCCAAGCTACCCTAAAGCTCTTGTGCAGCCCGCTTTTGTTTTCACCAAATAAATGACATGGTGCAAATAAGAAGCTCAGACTCATTCGCCTTCATCAAAGAGCATTATCTATGTCTTGAAAACACCTCCCTATGAGACCAGTGACGCTCAAGTGATGTCCAAAGTAGATTTTGCTAGCTGCGGGCGGGTGTTGACATCCGGTCGCGCCGGTTGAACTTGCGGCGCAGCTAAAGACGGATTTGGCTGGGTGCGGGGTAACTCAGTGAGGCTCTGGGTGGGAACGCGTGGGGTTGGCGAGATGACCAATTTGACCAAGAAGCCATCATCGGATGACGTCTGAGCTTGACGCAATCTCATAGAGACTGAGAATTAGTTTTTATTAGAGATTTATAGACATAATATTTAGGACAGCCAAGATGCTGGTACGCTTCCTCAGCCCCGACAAGACCATGATGGCATCCAAGATGTCACCCAGATTGGGGCAACTCATCTCGAGACGCGGCATAACTACACGCGGCGCCTCACAGTCAAAGCTCCCGTCGCTCGCCATCATCGACGACTACCTCAACACATCGGCACCTCACTTTGCCAAAATCCCGCCCTCAAAGCTGCAAATCACCACCTTCAACGACACCATTGTCCCAGTCAACGATGCCGAGACAGCGCGCCTAGTCGAGAGACTGCGCCCCTTTGACCTCATCTCCACCATCCGCGAGCGCACCGCATTCCCAGCATCTCTACTGCGCCAGCTGCCCAACCTGAAACTCCTGCTGGCCACGGGCACCCAGTTCGAAATGTTCGATCTCGCCGCCGCCAAGGAGCTTGGAATCACTGTCGTTGCTGCCCCTGGCCTCGGTCGCACTGATGAGGGTGGACCCCTGCGCCCCAACATCAAAAAGGGCAGCGTGCACCCCACCACGCAGCACACCTGGGCCTTGATCCTGGCCCTGGCCCGCAACGTCGCCGCCGACGATGCTGCGCTCAAGGCCGGTGCTAGCTGGCAGACGGGGCTCGCGACCGGCCTCCCCGGCTTGACGCTGGGCACTGTTGGCCTAGGGCGCTTGGGCGCTGCAGTGGCCCGTGTGGCCCATCTCGCCTGGGGCATGCGCGTCGTTTGCTGGAGCGAGAACCTGACGCAGGAAAAGGCTGACCAGATGGCTATCGCGGTTGGCTTGTCTCCTGACAGTGGGATCAACGGCGGCAAGACTTTTCGGGCAGTGGGCAAGGAGGAGCTCTTCCGCAGTGCAGATGTTGTGAGCATGCACTACGTCCTGAGCGAACGCTCACGCAACATCGTTGGCCCCAAGGAGCTGGAGCAGATGAAGCCCTCAGCGTTGCTTGTTAATACGTCGCGTGCGCCGCTAATTGACCAAGAAGCCTTGGTTCATACACTGGAGCAAGGTGGGATACGGGGAGCTGCCTTGGACGTTCACGACATTGAGCCGTTGCCACTGACGAGCCCGTGGAGGCGGACCAACTATTGGGGAAAAGACGGGCGTTCTGCGCTTTTGACAACGCCACACATGGGATATGTTGATGAGGGTCTGATGAACACTTGGTATGCTGAAACCGCAGAAAATGTGGAGCGCTGGATACAAGGGCAGGATATTCTTCACCGTTTGGCCTGAAACCCATATCCGCTTTTCGCTCAGCGAGATCATCAATAATTGATTTCGTCATACAATAGCCAGTCCGTTGGTTTCAATGGACTCAAGTGCCGATGTGGCTCAGAGTATAACCCGTAATACGCTTAAGAATTATGCCTCATGTTGTAGACGTCTATGAGCATTGCTTTGGCTTTCTGTGTCAAATGTATGGTCGACGTTGGGGTACTCCCAATTTTGATGCTTTCAGTTTCTGCCCAGGAGATTATCTGTTATGGACACACTTATTCTCAGCATCCTTGGCTGCAGAATAGGTTAGGCTAGCATATGCTTGGGTTGGGAAAGTGAGTCTAGGTTGTATGACAAAAAATCAACCTGGAGACACATTCAGATTTGTGTCGATTGGCAGAGAATTGACTGTGGTTTAAATGGTTAGATTATAACCGTGTATTCAAGAGCGAATAGTGACCTGGACCTGGATCTATCACATATTGACACCATAATAATGATATAAGAAAGTGATGGCTTTGGGACCGAATATAGTCGTGAAAGATGGTACATTGAAACACACAGGAAACTCCTGTTATGGAAGTCTACATCAAGAACATGGTTTCATTTTCTGTTGCTTATAATGCATCATTTTTATATATTAAGCAAGTGGTATCTATTGAGCGTAAGAAAAAAGATCCACTATTCTATTCCTCTTCTTGAGGCTGTTGGAGTAGTGTGACAATACCCTCATGCCCAAGATTAGTCGCTATCATTAATGGAGTACACCCAGAATCGTTCTTGACATCCTTGTCAGCACCCTTCTCGAGGAGAACAGCAACAACGCTCTCATAATTATTTTTAGCAGCTAGCAGTATGGATGTCGTTCCAAATTCGTTCCTGGCTTCGATGTCTGCACCCTTCTCAAGAAGAAAACGAACAATGCTATCTTGGCCATTGTCAGAGGCTGCTAAAAGAGGCGTCATGTTGTGTTCATCATTGGCCTCAGTATTGGCACCGCCGTCAATAAGTAGCCTGACGATATTCTCGTGTCCATTTCTGGCAGCAGAAAACAACGGCGACCGACCCTTTTTTGTCTTACACTCGATATTAGCGCCATGCTCAATCAGTAGCCTGACAATACTTTCATGTCCGCATGCAGCAGCAGCACCCAGCGGTGAACTGTTGCGTGTTGTCCCGGACTCTATATCGGCGCCGTGCTTAATAAGTAACCTGACAATACTCTCATGCCCACGTGCAGCAGCAAATGATAACGGCGACCGACCATCTATTGTAATAGACTCGATATCGGCTCCATACTCGATAAGTAGATTGATAATGCTTTCGTGTTCATATGCAGTAGCACATGACAACGCCGACCAACCGTCTACTGCCTTAGAATCGACATCGGCGCCGTGCTCAACAAATAGCCTAACGATGGTCTCGTGTCCATTTTTAACAGCACCTAATAACGGTGGCAGACCATATTTTGGGGATATCCGGTCAGCGCCCTTCCCCAAGAGAGTCCGAACAAGAGCTTCATATCCAGCCTCGGCAGCCCATAGTAGCCGGGAATGATCGTACTCATCCCTGGGTGTAGAATCAGCGCTTTTTTCAAGAAGCAGATGGACAACTACATCGTGGCCATTTTCAACAGCTAGCGATAGTGCCGTCTTGCCATCTTCATCTTTGGACTCCGCCTGGGCTCCCTTTTCAAGAAGAAACCTGATGGTATCCTCATGTCCATTCATAGCAGCTAATGAGAGAAAAGTCTGGACATTTTTAGTTTTATACTCAATATCCGCGCCCTTTTCAAAAAACGCCTTAATAATAGCCACATGCCCACTTGCAGCAGCCCACAATAAGGGTGTTTCATAGTATTCTTTCCTTGACACAATATCAATGCTTTCATCAATGAGCAGCCTAAAAATAGTCTGATGACCATTTAGAGCAGAATGATATATCGGAGTATGGTTATATCGGTCCTTAGTTTGGGTCTTTGCTCCTTTTTCGAGGAGTACCCTGACAACTCCCTCGTGTCCATACCCAGCAGCCCATGAGAGTGCGGTTCGGTTATTGTCGGCAACATGGTCGATATTCATGCCTTTATCAAGAAGTAGGATTATAACCGCCTTATTTCCATGCATCGCGGCATATGATAGCGGACTATGGCCAGAGTTATCTTCCAAGTCAAGGTCTGCCCCATTTTCAATTAAGAACTTGGCCATGAGATTTTGTTTCTTTTTAATGGCGTGCATCAGCGGTGTCTGGCTAGCAATATCCTTCGCGTTTGGGTCAGCTTTGCCTTCAAGTAGAAGCTTGACCGCCGCCTCATGATCCACCTTGACGGCATAGAACAGCGGCGTCTCGCCACAGGTATCTTTTGAATTTGGATCAGCATTATGTTCAACTAGAAGCTTGATGACGGATAATGCGCCTCTTTCCGCAGCATATGACAGAGCTGTCCGGCCAGATGCCTCTTTTGCGTCAGGATTGGCTTTGGTTTCAAGCAGCAACATTACCATCGCCTCTTGATTCTTTTCAGAAGCATAGGACAATGGTGTCTGGCCAAAGATATCTTTAGAGTCGTGGTAGGCCTTGTTCTCAATGAGAAGTTTCACGACAGCCAAAAACCCTTTCTCTGCAGCATGCGATAGCGGTGTCCGACCAGAATCATCTGGAGAGTCGGTATTAGCCTTATTTTTGATTAGCATTCTGACAATAGCCTCATGCCCCTTCTTGGCGGCATATAACAAGGGTGTTCGACTAAATCTATCCCTCGAGTCCTTGTCGGCAACTAGCAGCTTAGAAATCTCCTCGTTTCCGGTTTCTGCGGCATATGATAGCGGTGATCGACCAGAGTCATCCTTTAAGCCCAGATTGGACCCGCTCTCAACTAACAGCTTAGCAACGGAAAAGAAGCCGTTCTCTGAAGCATAAGATAGTGGTGTCTGACCAGAGCTATCCTTAGAGTTGGGATTGGCTCTTTTGTTGACTAGTAGTCTGACAATGGCCTCATGCCCATTCTTGGCTGCATACCACAGTGGTGTCTGACCAGATTTATCTTTCAGGTCAGGTTTGGCCCCGTTGTCTAGAAGTACCTTTGTGGTAGCCTCGTTCCCATCCTCAGCGGCATATGACAGCGGTGTTCTCTTGTGGCCATCAAGAATATCTAAACCTTGTCCACTCGATATTAAGAGAACCAATTGGTCCAGACCGAAGCATGCCACTAAGTGAAGTCCTTTCATCTGCTTTGGAAACTGTTGACTATAGCTTGGACTATATGAATGTCGCCGTGCGACCATCATTGCCTGGATCGATGCTTCAACCTTAGCATCGCTCTGAAAGAAGTGCAGAACCCAGTCTTTTGCCTCTATGCCAACTGATTGTGCATGATGTCCCCAGTTTCGTGAAGCATAGGCATAAAACGGATTGTTGTGTAGCCGTCTCTCAAACTCTTCATCTTTTCTACAATAGCCACTTAGGAAGTTGTCAAATGACAGATAGCTGAGGCAAGTTTTGGTAATATCCACCTGAGAAGCTAAATGCCATTTCTCAGGATAGGTATCGAAATACTCTTGGGTCGTAAAGTGGATAAGCCGGATTGTGTTGCTCTTTTTGTCGACTGTAACCAGCCCTAAGCAAACAGACTCAATAAGTTCAATTGGAGAGAGGTTCTCGTCGTCGAGCTCTAGCTCGTTGTGCTCGACGGCTAGGGCGTGTTGTAATTCTTTCGGGGAAAATAACCTTTCTCTATGAACAATCCAGGAAAGTACACGTTCGGCCAGCTGGCGTGATTCCCGAGATTGCTCCGTAATCCTTTCCAATACGCTTTTATAAGCGTCCTGCAATCCCCCTTCGCCTCGCGGAAGGTGTTTCAGAGTGCGCCGTACCTCCTTTGGCGTGACCTGGCCAGTCAGTGATCTTAGATGTAGGCGAGCGAGTAGAAACCTGTATGAAAAAATTAGCACGACTTATTTACTCGAAAGTTTGATGAGGACGGGTATCCGAGAAATTACTCACATTCCTTTGGTGGCATCAATTATACCATTCTTCACCTCGTTAAATAGAGAGGTTTGTGACACAAACTCGGGCAGGGAAGAGATATTTCCGTCTATATACCGTCCAACATCTTCGTTGTGGGCTTCGATTTGCAACGAGATACTGTCAGTGAAGTGCTTTGTTACGCGGCTGATGTCTCGAGACGTTGCCATAACCTTGATCTCTGACGCGCCTTGGAGGGTTTGAAGAGTGTGTAGAAATGGGGCTAGAGTCTCATCTTTGCATTCGTCTAGAGCGTCGATGACAATGAGAATTTTCTGATATGAAGTGATTGTAGAAAGCAGGGCTTTCTGGAGGTCTTCTACACTTGGCTTCCTGCCGGGCTTCGCATTGCCATCGTACATTGCAATGACTGCACTGGGGATAAATGACAGTTGTTTAATTAATTGGTCTAATAGGGAGGAGAGCAATTCCAGACTACGTAGCTGGTCACGCTGTTTGTAGTCGCAATAGAGAAATGCGATTCCAGTTTGGTGTTCCGAAAACTGTGAGCTAGGAAACGCCTTCAGCAAATGTTCAATGACGATTGACGACATTATAGTCTTTCCAGAACCCGGAATCCCAGGACAGAATAAAGTCTTGGCATCACCACTCAGCCATTCCTCAAACTGAGGGGAAGTGAGAAGCCATTGCCCGGTGCCGTCTTGATGGAGGTCAAATATGTCGCGGTGTCGGGTCCAGTGATCCATTGCCGCTAGCCACTCAAACAGTTTCATTTGTAAATCATCTTTCGGCACAGAAAATGTCAGCTACTGAACAATGAAGTTGTCTTGACCTTCAAGGGGAATAAATAGCAGAGAATTTGAAAAAGAATGACACATATTCATTCGAATATAGATACTTACCTTCCTTAGCATTATTGGCATGTAGCTTCAGGTCGTGAATATCATTGCTAATTTCATCCATTCTATTTTCAACTAATACATAATTAGCCAATCGGTTAGATAGTCAGGCAATGTCAATCTACGCTTACATTTGTCCATTGTTTCTTTCATACTTGGCGTCTCTGCCACATCTTGACTGTAGACCTTCAGGAGGATAGCCTTGCCATATGATGCAGCCACAGCAGCTGCATAATAGTGCCATCCATCTTGCTTGTGGGTATCGGCATAATCGCATATTCCTCGCACTACCAGACATGGTATTTCATCCATAATACCAGCAGCTTCCATTTCAAAGCAGATGGCATCGCCATGGCCCCGGCGCAAACGGTCTCGGTCGACAGGATTCTTAACAACTCCACTGCCCGAAAGTATGAGGCCCCTATGAACCATCGGCTGCCCAGGCTTTAAATCACGCCGAACTCGGTCTATGACATTTTTTTCATTGGATGCCTCACACGCAGAGCAATTGTCTCCTGTTTTAACATGGTGGAAGTCTTGATCGAAAAGCATGTCATTACTAGTTGGACGTGCATATCCGGGTTGCTTGCTGATTGACTTCAGAATTTTTCTAAGCTGGCTCTTCTGCATTATTTCATCCTCTTCCAAAGCGCCATCGGCGCCAACCAAAATAGAAGGGGGCTTATTCAGGCAGCCTTTCATGACAAATGTTCCATCTGATTCATATTTGCCGAAGTCATACTGGAGCACTCCAGGATGATTGTCTTGAGGAATGCTGACGGCGATGTCGCCCAGGCGTATGTCCCTCTTAGGGGGGTTGGAAATGCCGGCTCCAATCCCGATCATCAGGGCAAATCGTACGTTCGGAAATTGCTGACTGACGGTCGCGGCGCACTGAGCGGCCTTGACAGTGCCCATTTGAGTAGGCCGAGAGATAACAATCCTGTGATTTCCAATGCGGCCGAAAGAGTAGACATAATTTCTTGGGCCGATTGGTTTAAAATGGCAATCGAATTCTTGATCTAGGCTGTATCTGACTGCGACAGACTCGTAAGAGAGAGCACAAAATATAGCTACTGTAATGCTCTCGGGAGATATTTCCTCCAGTACCTCCACATCGGAATCCGAGTCCGAGTCAGGCCCCGGTGGGCTTGGCATGCTGCCGGATGTTTTGCGGTGTGTGTCAATCGATAAACCTTGCAAGGAGCCAACGAGGCCCAAAGAGTTTGAAACGGAACAAAGGAACACTTTGAGCTTGAATGCGCTTGTGTCGTAGATTTGAGTGTGAGGTTTGCACTAGTTGGCCATGAAGCGCAATGTCAAGCTACCCGGACTGACAGAAGCACCTCTACGACCCTGTACCAGTAAGGTGAGGCAGTCTTTCGGGGCCACTTCCGAAGCGACCGGGATATTGGCAAGAGGAAGTTGGTGGGAAGGATTCATGATTGACCTTCAGGTGTCAGCCTGCTCAATTGCGGGGTTTTATTCCAACTTGAAGCCAAGCCCCCAACCAATCACAAGATGCATGCCTGGGTGCTCAGCCCGGGTACTCCGCCCCTTCAAGCAGAAGATTTTAGCTTAGACACGACTCTCCAAGGTTGATCGCCTTGGATGACAAATTTTCTCGCCTGCATAGTGAAAATAAGAAGCCATTCACGTAAAGTAACCAGCCCTATTAATTCTAATAGGAAGGGAAAATCGTGTGATGAGGCTGTCACGACTGGCACCACCACAGCGCGTGGTGGAGAGATTGATTAACCGTTCAATCGGTACCAACAGTATATCCGAGATCAAATTATACACATTTCATCTCACAGCGCCCAAAAGCGAAAGTGGATTTCGAACGCTGCATCGTCCATGATACTTCGGATCTGGTCATATACTTACGCAGGAGGAACGGCGGGAGGATTGGAACTTGGGTATTATGTCTTTTCTTTTTGGACATTTTTTAATTATTCAAATTGGACTCTAGCTTGCGACTGTATCACAAAAGTTTAGGTACGATAGAAATCACATTCGGTTTCGTGGAATTTTCTCAAGTTGAAGAGGCACAAGCACTAGTTCCACACAGTGATTTAAACAAGAATCAGGCGAATCGAATTATATTGATACAGGCGGTTTGAGAGAAAGTCGGGCACGTCCATCTTTTAGATCCGCCCTGGCAGGTCGATATCCGATCATCTTCACATGCAAAAACATTACCCTGTCATTCTAGAATACCAAGGATGCGCGTGGGCAGGTGACAAAGCGATCTAAAATAGCGTCGAGTAGACGGGTATTCTTTTAAGGTCGGCGACCACCCCTGCCTGATCGAAATGCCGTTCTACCCCCAAACTTCACACGCGACCCCGTGCTTCTATCACAATATTTCTTGTTGGGATCCCTTTTTGGCTTCTTTTCCCATATAGCATCTTGGAATATGTTAGCTCATATCCGCATGCGAAATGAAAGGGCCTTTAATCACGACTCACATTTTGGCTTGGGAAAGCAGTATGTGACTTGCTGACAGAAGTCACTCATGGTCAGGTTGCCCTTGGTGCAACCGAACTCACAGTAACTGGCGATTTCCAGCTCATTATACCCCAAATCTTTCTTGTGAAGACATCGGAAAATGTAGTCATCAGACTCGCCGCCTCCAATACCCCCCTCGTTTGCAAGGGCTTCGATTTGACCAGAGGTCACTGCCATTCTGTTAGGCCATAGAAGATCCATAATATCCCTTGCTTCATACCGTTGGGAAGGATTCTGTCAAGATTACTACCACAGTAGTACCTGTTTCTGATGCAGTGCAGCTGGCCGACTGCCGCAAAGGGAAATAGAATAAAGAAGAGCAAAAGACTGGTGCAAATTTCACGGGCTTTCATGTTCGAAAGCAAGCTTTTGTCGACCATTTTTGAGGCAAGAGTCGGGTTCAAGGTGTAGAAGAGAGGGACTACGTAGAGGAGAAAAAGAATCGCGATAATGCATGGCAATCTGAGCATCAACGTCAGTGGCATGCAATGGATAAAATACTACGAAGGATTATGCATCTAGATTTTCATTGAAAAGATAAAACATAAAGGATTCTGCGCTGCATTGACTGTTATTCTGCATGGGGGCTCCTCCGGTCGCATGGTGGATTCGCAACCAAACTTTTCACAAACGCGAGAATCGCTACCACGGTACCAGCCGCGTCATGGCCCGAGTACTGCACCCCTAAGGTACCAGGGACTGTGTGGTCCATGATTCCAACAGCGCAGTACGTTGGTACGTGACAATTTCCACCAAATTCTGTCGACAAAATAAATAATATAAATAAAGTATGATGCCTAACTCTGATCATAATGCTAGAACTAATCCTAGATATAATCCATAGGCTGCAACATGACAATTATGCGATGGCAGCTGAAGAGCTGACATGCGTGAATCACTAATGATACTCAAGACACGCTGAGAATAAAACGTGTTTGTACTTCGAGTCAACCAGCAGCTCAAGGAGTCTTGACAGGTCATGACAGTTGGCAGACACTGACAAGCGTGAGTCACTGGCGCCGTTTACTACCAACGCAAACATGCCTTGAATCAGATTTCTTCTCCTCTTTCCCCTCTTCACCCTCATCGACAAGCAACAACAGACCACCTCCAGTCCGTTGTCAACGCTCCTCTACATTCCCTTTCTTCCGCCCCGAGCCATCGCCGCCAATGTCGTCCCGCCGCGAGAGGGACGAACCACTCCCTAGGCCCAGCGAGCCCGCAGTTTCCGACCCTGCCTCTGCCTCCGACCCTGTGGCCTTCTCTCTGCCCGCGTCGCCGACCTTTTTGCCGGCTCCTTTGAGCACCCCTCTCGTTCCATCGACTCCTCCACCTGGGCCTCCCACTGCCGAGCAGTTGCTGCTCAGAGCCATCCAAGAGAACACGGCCGTTCTGCCGGCTGTTTTGGCACACCTGCAGGCAGAGCAGCAGCAGCAACAACACCTCGCCCAGCAGCAGCAGGAACAGATTGAGCAGCAGCACCACCAGATCGAGCAGCAGCACCACCAGATTGAGCAGCAGATCCAGCAGCAACAAAGCGACAACCAACAACAGCAACGCGACACTGAGCAGGTCTTGTCTCTGCTGACGGCTCAAGCGCAGCCTCAGCCCCGGCCCCGGCCCCGGCCCCAGCCGAGCGAGGACATTCAAGCCGTCCGAGACGATGGCATCAACATCATCGCCACTTCAGTCGCGCTGATGTGGATTGCCTACAAGATGCTGCATGCAGATGGCACCTCGGACTCCGCCAAGATACGTCTTTACCACAGCATCTCTTTGGATGCCATCACCATCGTTTTTGGGTTTTGGGTGGTTCGGGGACGCCGCACCACGCTGGTTTAGAAACGCCGGTTTGTTCGACTCTCCGTTCTGATGGTTATGGCCGCCATGGGTCTTATGCTGATGTCGGCCGTCGAATCTGACTTCCGCCTGCTGCACATCATCTACGGCAGCACTGTGGGTTTGCTTGGTTTGCTTGTGTTCGGCTGGTTTGATATGGGACTTCTGGAATTCTTCTTTCCCCAGGCCGTTCCATACAGTTTGTAGATGGTGGATGGAATGGCGGGAGACGCTCCGCTAGAGTCGTCATTTCATTGAGGGTGTGCCAAAGACAGTGTTGAGAATACAAAATGTCATGTATGGCGCGGTTTGCCACGAAATCAAGTAGCTCCAAGTAGCCTCTGAATGCATTGTAATACTTTCTCAACCCTAATTCTATTCCCGTTTGGGAATTTGTAAAACTCGTCTGATGAATTGTACATTATTCATTTGCCGGATGGACATTACTTGACGAGAAGTTCCATTATTGTTGCACTAATGTGGAAGAACGTTGAAGGGGGGGGGGATCTAAGCAAACGAGTGTGCCTGAAAACTCCACATTCGATGTGAAATCCGCGCCGACCTCTTCTCCAAGACTCCGACGTGAATCATCAATGTCAAAATAATAAGGATTAGGCCAAAAAATAAAATGATAAAGTTAGTATTAGGAAAAGAGGAAAGGCTAGAATAAGGCATAAGGAATATCTGTGCATCATGGGTTTCTTTGTTCAGATAATCACATCACGCAATGCTGCTAGGGATAGTGCATGTCATTTGCTAGCATTTTTCGCCAAAATCTTTCGCAGTAGTCTTTATGTATCCGTTTTAGGAAGAAAGGGATATCTGTATAATATTTCAAGACTCTCAACCTCGTGGCGTAAATATTCCAGCCATTCAAACCTACGAGAGGCTTGGATTGCACAAATGTGTCGTTTCAGCCCACTACAACTGTATTGCGATTGGTCATTTTCACATCACAACCTATCGGGGAGAAAGAATATGGAGGCTTAAAATCCATGCTTTGGCTCAACACTCGAATCGTTTCTGGCTTGTTGGAAGCTCAACAGATCATAGTAGCCTACGGTCTATCTAGTAGTCAGCGTCAGAGGCAACCGGCCTGATCATAGTCCGCGCTTGGCTAGACATCCATAGATGAAAGTGTATTGAGGCAGCTAATCTGATGACTTTATCATCCATAGATGATTGGTTGAATCCCCCTGTAAATGTATCCATCTTGCGTTGCAGTCAAGCCGCCTCTTGGTTTAGCGCGCAATCGCGTAAGCCCTAACTTGATCAGGCTGTCGCCCAACGAACGAGGCTGCGGCTTCTCTGCGCTTTTTCTGCTCTCCATGGTTAAAATTGCATTTTTAATCTGAAACAAAGTCCATTTACTGAAGTGAACTCTACATCGTTCCAGTTGCGCTGGTCATGGCTGAAATCTTTAGCCTGGCCGCCGGTGTCGTCCAGGTGGTCGACTTCGGTGCGAGGTTTCTTCTTACCGCGCGGAAGCTTTCCCAGGCATATGCAGATGGGGCAAAAAGCTTTGACGACCTCCAAATTACGTCTCGAAACCTGGGTGCCGTGGTAAAGAGTCTTTTGGCAGAGGCAGTAACGGCCGGTGAGAGACCCGGGAGAACCAACGATGTGGCACTGGCGACGGAATGCGCCGAAGCCTTGGCGGAGATGTTGCAGACCATTGAAAAGGCCGCGGACTCTACCAGCAAGCGTAAGCGTGATACTGCAATGACCGCATTTAAGATGGCCTGGAATGGAGGAAAAGCGGATGACCTACAGGATCGACTGGACAGGTTCAGCAAGCAACTCACACTCAGTTTGGCGCTGACGGTCAGGTGGGTCTACAAAGACCCGTGCGTTTTCATTCAGTTACTGACAACTTTCAAGAACCCATGCGACAACAAGCCTCAGAAATCAGGAACAAATCCTGGCCAAGCTTGATGTGCTCACAGACAGTCAAATGTTCCAATCTGATCGATCCCTGCCAACATCCACGCCGGGATTTGGTTCGGCCGTGGTGGAGTACCTCTCGCGCCAGATAGGCGAGTCCAGCCGCGAGGGCTTGAGAACCAATCTTCGCCATTCTTTACTGAACAATATATACCACGGCCAAACCGACGCCAAAGGACCGCTGGATATCTCCATTTCTGACATCGACCGAGATACGAGAGTCAAGGCTTTTCTTTCTCGTCTGCATTATCTGGGCATCCAAGACAGAGAACAAAGTATCCTGGAAGCACATCAAAAGACATTCCGATGGGTCTTTGATGATGTCGCCGACCAAACAGTCAACTGGTCTAATTTTAAACAATGGCTAGAGTCAAACGAGCAGATTTACTGGATTACTGGGAAGGCTGGCGCTGGAAAGTCGACCCTGATGAAATTCGTGACTCAGCCAGATGAGAACAGTCCAACGCCATCTCAACCTCGGTGTATAAAATATCTCAAGAGTAGCGACCCCGAAAAACCAGTTGCCATGGCTTCTTTCTACTTCTGGGCTTCAGGATCCAGCACGCAAAAGTCTCAGACTGGACTTCTTTTGACACTCCTGGTACAGTTACTCAGCGAACACCCCGAGTCAATCCCATTTGCTTCCCCTAGTAGATGGGAGGTCTTGGCGCTTTTTGGGGAAGACCCAAGAGAGTTCACAGAAAGGGAGCTCTGGGATATGCTCTGCCGGGCTGTTTCGCATATTGGCTCCACTGCAACAGTGGTTCTGTTTGTCGATGGCTTGGACGAGTTTGACGGAGACTTGACCACATTGCTTGAGCGTCTGAAGGAACTCGTATCAAAGTCTCCTGTGAAGCTCTGCACATCTAGCAGGCCATGGGTAGAGTTTGGTAAGGCCTTTGAAAGTAAGCCGAGTCTCCGATTGGAGGACCTGACTTACGGCGATATCAAAGATTATGTCACCGCCAAATTCCAAGAGGACTCCAAATTTGCTGATCTTCAACAAAAAGAAGCCGAGGTTGCCAATAACATCATAGAGACTATAGTTCAAAAAGCATCTGGTGTCTTTTTGTGGGTTCGTTTGGTCGTCAACTCGTTGCTCGCCGGGATAAACTTCGGAGACAGAATCAGCGACCTCAAGCGAAGATTGGACCTACTACCCCCTGATCTTGAGAAGCTTTACGAGAGAATTCTCGATAGCCTGGATCCATTTTATCGAAAGCACGCCTCAGAGTACTTTGCGATAATGAAGTCGTGTCCAGAACCTCCTTTGGCTTTGCTGTTGTCCTTCTGCGATGAGGACTCTCCAGCAAAGCTCGCCATTGACATGGATGCCAAATCGATAGATATCGATAAGATGAAGGACAGGGTCAATGATATGAGACTTCGAGTCAACAGCCGCTGCAAAGGCTTGATTGAAGTAGACCGTGTTCATCAAGACTCCTCAAGTCCTTATTCTTTCATTTTCGAGACAAGAGTTCATTATCTTCACAAGACAGTGAAGGATTATATCGAGAGCCCCGAAGGGCAACATAAGGTCGTTGCAGTTGCAGAAGATATCAACATCAAACTCCTGGCAGCTGCCATCGCCTTGTTCAAAGTATGGCGAGGGAGTGACCTCGGCGGGAACTCCCAGCAATTCATAACAATTTGCATGTATCATGCAGCAAGAGCGTCTAGGGCCCACACTTCCGATGCCATACATCTCCTCAGCATTCTTCACGACGCTGCCATCGTTGATAGTGACAGCGTCCCCGCTATTTCTCGCGACAATGTAATATCTGAAGCCATGAGCCCTTCAGATCGGTTTCTGTCTCTGGCCACAATCTATGGAGTTTCGGCATACGTCAATACAATGGCTAAGAAGGCTTGCTTGATTCACTTAGAGAAGGATGTGCTCGAGCATTATGGCTATTGGGATCATCGACCATCAAATGTTACTATCCTTATTTCTCATGCGTACAGGTCGATGATCAGGGGGCTCAAGGGATCCAACAGTGGCAACTATTCGTTGCTGCAGCTACCTTTCTTTAAAGATGCCCGAGCCTTGACCGATCTGGATGTCGCCATGATCGACACAATGCTCAAAAAAGGAGCAGACCCAAATTTCACCTCCACGTACAGTATTAATGAGAAGGGAAATCACATCACGCCCTGGAAGACTGTGATTGTATTGATTGCCACGGTCTTCGCATATGACCCGTCTGTTAAGATAGCCCGCAGGATGGTGGGGAAGATTGCCCAACTAATGATTATTCACGGAGCGACCCTAAACCAGTCAACTGTCTCCGCCGCCATATATTTATTCTTTTTGCGCGCAGAAAGGGTCTCAAAGATTATCTACGCTGCACTAAAAGATATGAAAAAGTCTAAAAGCGCGACGCTGACAATAGATGAGGCTTACACGTTGACGCGGAGGGAGGAATCATCAGATCGACACATTGTACCAGGCTATCGTGCCTCCGTCTAAACTAGGAAGAATAACACTTATGTAATCTTCATGTTTACAATTACCTTAATCTCGTATGTTACAATCTACCTACAAAGATAAGGAGAGTATATCTAGTTATATGAGTGACATAAGGACTCCTCAAGACTTGTCTGTCATTCACAGATAGGCAAGACTGCCATTGTATATAATTTCAACCACTTATTTAAATACTCATTTCTATTAAAAATACGAGCAATTAATAACCTTTTGCGAGCTGGTTGTGACTAAATATGAGGTATCATTTGTGCATACTAAAAGAAAGGCTTGCCTTCCAACTGAACTTGTGACCTGGAAACAACATCATCCTCTTCATCAGTATCATACTGAGCGTATGGATTCGTTAGATTCTCAGATGTAGAGCGAAGCCAAGTGAAGTCTGGCGCGGCCGGCTTATGTTTAGCGGTACTTCTATGTGCAGCGCATGCATCATTGATCGCTGCGGACCATTTTTTCATCACAGACTCGGATTGGAATCGCATCATGAAGTTTTCAATCCCTGGATCACCCTTCCACCAGAGTTGGCATGAATAGTGCCCTAATCTCAAGTTAGAAAGATGCATTACATTTTCATGGCTTTATTTTTTCAGGTTGAACTGTACCTGTCTTTGAGAGAGAAACATGATCAGTTATATTTTGTATAAAGATTCTTCCCTTCAAATGAAGCTTGGGCTTGTTGCTCGACGAAGATGCTGCCGCCTTTGATCTTCTAAAAAGGAGCCCTCTCGAAGTTTGAGGGGTTTCCTCCTTGCAGAACAGAAGAACATGCTCAAAAAGGTACACAAGATACTGATATGGCTTAATGTCAATTTGTGAACAGTGTTAAATCAGTGCCATGGGAACTTTACCGTTTTTGCTACAGAAGAGTCCCTCTGCGTAATATCGAGGGTCTCAAACAGGAGCAGCGGTCCAAACTTCCCTATGTCGTGGTGTTTCCAATCGACAACCCTTTGTCGCAGGTCTAAAACAGTCATTTCGATTTCCTTGTCTCTTATGGTGTTGTTGATAGTGACTAAACCCCTTTGAAGGGAAGAGTATGCCGATTTGAAATCCCCAGTCTGGCCGTCCGACAGTGCTTTGCCATTCATTAGATCCTATTTGATTGTTAGAATGATGGCGATCATTGGGAATGTTTCCCTTTACCTTCAGAAATGCTGTATATTTAAACAGACGTTGGGAAGGAAAAGAAAGCAGCCGGGGACATTCTGCCAGCCTTGATAAATCTTTCCCATTTTTTACTTGGTTTGTTTTGCTTAAATGCCGACTGATTGCCATTCTGGCCGTGTTTTCGTTTGCTATGAAGACGCCATCTACTCCTGCACAACGTTCATACACATGGAATACAGGCTCCCACCACTGTTCGCCAGCTGGTCTGAGCAAGTTCTCCTCCATTAGTAATATGAGAGATATGTGGTTGTCTAATAGTGTTGTAATGGGGCCAAAGATGTCCGTCATGTCAGTGGCCGGTAGGTTGCTATTGGCCTCGGCCCAGTCTCTGATATCGGCGAGTTCCTGGAGTTGCCTCACGTACATTCGTTCGTCCGCAAGGAATTCCTCCACCATCATGTCCATCTCTGACTCTTTGTCTTCTTTTGCGAGTTTATCCGGGAGAACACTTCCGAGATCTACCGAAGATATAACGCCAATTCTAGTGAGCTCTTCCATGACAACTGAGAACACAGACATGACCTACTCATCGAATACAGCGTCAGTATTACAATGCATATATGACGAATCAAAACAAGATTTGGGTTCGAACCTTAAGGCGTGTAGAATAATTTGCAAAACGCAAATCCTCTTTGGTAAATAGGTCATAAAGCGGGAGCCTCAATACTTCAGAATAGGCTCCCAGGAATAGTTCCACGGCCATTTCACGTTTCGAGCTGTCCCACTCCCAACCTCTACTGGGCCCAGTGTCGAGGGCATCCAACAACATCATATATGGAGAGTTTGTTTGTAAAAGACGCCAAACACTATTGAAAGGATCTTCGAGAATTGCGCCTGGAAGTAGTGTAGACATGCCGTGAATCTGAACCAACTGCATTCGAAGCTCCAAACAATCATATAGAAACGGCCGTTCCGATCTACCAGGTAAGACTGCAGATTTGGGTTGAGAGTCGGCGCCAAACCCATAGTGCTGGGCATTCGAAAGATCCTCGACGTAAACAGGGAGGGCGATTACTGAGATCAAAGATATTTCGCCCAGGCTTAGTCCGGAGAAGGCTGACCACGCGTTGCTGAGCGCCACTGAGCTTCGGAAGGAGAAGTCGGCCGTATTTCTCTGCGCTCGGCGGTATACTCTGGAGCTGTCCAAGTCATCCTGGAAATCAAAGGCTGAAACTCCGACAGGTGGTTCGGGCGATGTCTCTGATTTGCCAACTGTTGAGATGGTGGATGGGCTTTGTTCGCTTGGAGCGCCAGATGCAGTAATTATGCTCCGTCTCTTCGTTATGATACTTTGCACGTCAAAAGTATCCTCAAGGTTCATCAGGCGCCTTGTTAGAGCATGATTACTCTCTAGCAGGTTATTTATGTTGACGGAGAGGTCTTGCTGATGCTGCGCGGCAAGTCGATCAGATTCGCTACCTAGTATCAGTAAAAGAGGGTGGTTAAGAAGCAATAGGGACTCACCTGTTTATTATCACAAGAATAAGTGACATGGAGCTCTTGAAGCTCTGCAACCGGGCGAGTAGGGCGGTAAAAGCGCTCTCCTTGCGCGCCCATGCTAGCCTGGCTCGGAGCGGGAGCCTGAGACCCACAGCATCTTGAGGTGTCACGGACCGCACCACGGCCTCGAGCTCTGAGAAAAGCAGGACTCCATCCGTGAGAATGGCGATGATCTGGTCGAGTTGGATCAGGGCTGCGCGCTGAGCAGGGATCGTGGCGAGGTTGACGGTGAGCTTCTGCACCGACGACAGGATGATGGTCGCACTCTGCACTTCGGCGAGCACATGGGCTGTGATTTGCGGGGTGTCTCTCGCCGCGGAGATGTAGGGCCCCAGAATCCGGGCAACCTCTCCCGCCGACGCCAGCAATCCCGTGATGGATGCAGTGACGCTGAGCGGGTTCATGATTGCGACATACAGCGCACTGGAGCGATATGTTGCCCTCGGATGCCTCAACAGGCTCTTTGCGGCTTTGGATGGAATTGGGAGAGTCGTCAGTCAGCAATTGGCCCCTTCATGGATGAACCAACCAATGGTGGTGCGCCCATGTGTAGAACGCCTCGCCATGTCCAGTTAGCCTTGCGGCCCACTGCAGGGGTGGGCCGCAATCCTTCAAAATGACAGCGTGAGCTGCGGCGCTCATGAAGAAAATACCCTGGATAGCACCCAATGCTTGCGTGCGATACTATTCTGTGGCATTTGCTCTATCCCATTATTTTCCCAAAATTTGCAATAGATAAACGACGTGTGATTCTGGGATGTGGTGGCTCACGATGGACGTAGGGTAGGGTGAAGGATCAAACATGGTATTAAATTTTTGAGAAAAGTATTCGATATCCGTTAAGTGAAAGGCAATACTATAAGGGTGTTCTTTTTTTTTTTTTTTTTTGGTTCAGTTTTTAAGGTTGAGACAACTGAGATCTCGCTCAAGAGGAGATCTGAGTCGTAGGAAATTCATAAGTTGATATTCTTTGTGTGGTAAACTCGACTAGATCAAAAGACGGAAGCCATAGCATCACATTCAACAAAATATAATATCCGCAGTAGAGGACGTTATAACCCTAACGAGTATCTGCAGAGCATAATCGCCTGTTCAGTAGACCACACCGCCTTCGAGATTTTCAACCATATTCAGATTATACGGGGTGAGGTACAGTGGGGCCTTATCACAGCCAAAGGACTTTTACATATCAGGACCCAGGCTAGACTTCCATTGCGGGAGGTGATAGATTATGGAATATATGACACACAGGCCCAGTCTCGATCTCTGATATAAGAACCCTGGCTTTTTTTTTCGCCGTTAAATTCAATGAATTGAATTGACTGCAGCTCTAATTCGTGAGTTGGAGAGGTGGTCGCGGGAGTAGCCAGTGTTCCCCAACGCCGAATGCGTCTCAAGCTAGGCAACGTGTACCTAGAATACGATTACACACTATCTCAATTGCACAGGGATTTAATATGGCAAGCGGCTGAAACGAACCCCAGGTTTCTTCTTATTCCAGCACATTTTTGTGCCTTGAGTTCAGCCACGACGAGCACAGGCGGCGAGTCACGCAAGACCCCGCGTTTCGCACGGAAGTGATGACTCAGGCTAGTCACACAGCTATCTGCTTGGTGCTGACTCACTATCTGGCGCTGACTGTCGCAACCTCCTTTGGCAGCGATTTACATCTCGGTATATATATCACTTATCGCCCGCCCGTCATTTTTTGTCCCACGAATCTCTTGCACATTCACCATGGCTGCTGAAAACGCACAGGGTAACCAGGGTAAGTCCAGCCATGAGGACTCTCTGAACAAGGTCTAATTTGTGGCTAACGGACCCTCACTGAACAGTCGGCGCGACCGACAGCTCGCGACATCATGGCACGCCATTCGATGTAACTGGCGACGCCAAGTCCGGCAAGGTCAAGACCGAGAAAGAGCTTGAAAAGGAACGCAAGAAGGCAGAAAAACAGGCCAAGTTCGACCAGAAGAAAGCTGCCCAAGCTCAGGCCGCCGCTGCCAACGCCAACAAGACGCAAGGGAAGAAGGAAAAAGTGAAAAAGGCCGAGGTAGTCCTACCACCTTTCGTCGAACACACCCCGGCGGGAGAAAAAAAGCGGCTCAAGTCCTTCGACGATCCATACTATTCCTCATACCACCCTGTCGCTGTTGAGTCGGCGTGGTATGCTTGGTGGGAGAAGGAGGGATTGTTCAAACCTCAGTTCACGTCCGACGACGAGGTCAAGCCCGAAGGCTCGTTCGTTATCGTCGTCCCTCCCCCGAATGTAACGGGAGCCCTCCAGTAAGCCTTTTTGATCAAACAAGCAAAATATAGCATACCAATCGCTAACATAATAAACAGCATGGGACACGCCTTAGGTAATTCACTGCAAGACTTGTTGATCCGTTATAATCGGCAAAAGGGAAAGACTACGTTGTGGCTACCCGGCTGTGACCATGCAGGTAGGATATCCACCTACAAAAGCTCGCCGAACTACATGATCTGACAGCTTCCAGGTATTGCGACACAGAGCGTCGTCGAGAAGATGCTGTGGAAAGCAAAGAAACAGACTAGACATGATCTTGGAAGGGCAAAGTTCGTCGACCTCGTCCAGGATTGGAAGGAGGAGTACCACCAGAAGATCAATAATGCATTTAGAAAAATGGGATGCAGTCTTGATTGGAGTAGAGAGGCCTTTACAATGGTGTGTGCTCAAAGGTTCTGCTGTGTGCAAGGCTTTCATGCTAATCCCCAACAGGACGAGGGCTTTTCAGCAGCCGTCACAGACGTCTTCATCAGATTCCTCGAAGAGGGCATCATCTACCGGGCTAATCGTCTAGTTAACTGGGATTCCACGCTGACAACGGCCCTCAGTAATCTTGAGGTCAACAACGAGGAATTGACTGGGCGGACACTTCTGAACGTCCCAGGTTACGAAAGGAAAGTAGAGTTTGGAATTATTGTTCATTTCAAATACCCCATCGAGAACTCGGAAGAGACGATTGAAGTTGCGACAACCCGTCCCGAAACCATGCTCGGCGACAGCGGCATCGCTGTTCACCCCGACGATCCGCGGTACACACATCTCGTTGGAAAGTTTGCTGTCCATCCGTTCATCAAAGGCCGGAGACTTCCGATCGTCGCCGACAAGTATGTCGACCGTGAATTCGGTACAGGTGCCGTTAAATTAACCCCGGCGCACGACCCTAATGATTTTAATCTGGGCATGACCCACAAACTCGAGTTTATCAACATCTTGACGGATGACGGATTGATCAACGAGAATGGCGGCCCCTACCAAGGCCAGAAGCGATTCGATGTCCGATATTCCATCCAGGAGGATTTGAAGAAGCTCGGCCTCTACGTTGACAAGAAGGACAACCCGATGACTGTTCCATTGTCAGAGAGGACCAAAGACGTCGTCGAGCCCATCATTAAACCACAGTGGTGGGTCAAGATGTCTTGCCTTACTGAAGATGCGGTAATGCCAAAGATCCTTACGCTTTGTCTAATTTGCTGACACTTGCCTCATAGATTAAAGCAGTCCAAAACGGGCAGATTAAGATCAAACCCGAGTCGGCCGAGAAGAACTACCTGAACTGGATGTCAAACATCAACGACTGGTGCATCTCGAGACAATTGTGGTGGGGGCATCAGTGCCCTGTTTACTATGTTCGCTTTGAAGGGGAGGAGGGGGAGAATACTTCCGAAAACAGATGGTTCGCAGGCCGAACGGAAGAAGAAGGTAGGACATTGCCATTGTAAGACTTTCTTTGCGTGTCTCGTACTGATTGGAATACAGCTCTAGAGAAAGCCAAGAAGGCGTGGCCGGACATGCAATTCGAGTTGGTCAGTCAATGCCCATTTGTCTTTCTTTGTTTACACAAGTTGGAGCTACAAAGAACTTTGTTTTTCAGTGCTTGTTCTCCCCTATTGTTTCTATGTCGCCATTAGAAATATCTCGGAAACTCACATTCGGTCTAGGTTCGAGACGAAGATGTCCTCGATACCTGGTTCAGCTCTGGTCTCTGGCCTTTCGTTACTCTCGGCTGGCCCAACGACACGCCTGATTTGTCCCGCCTATTTCCGACCAGCCTTCTGGAGACTGGATGGGATATCATGTAAGTTATTCAACCAGCCGGGCATTGAATAAAATTCGAATATGATCGCCACTTTACCTACTGTATCCATAAAGAATACCACGAAACCCTACCTAATAGGACATGCTAACCTAGAACCTTGTAGTCCCTTCTGGGTTGCTCGCATGATCTTCTTCAGTCTTAAGCTTACTGTAAGTGTGAATCCACTCCGTCGATATTTTCTACACGGAAAGTGGTATTAACTCGATAAAAGGGCAAGGTGCCATTCTCCGAGGTCTTCTGCCATTCTTTGAGTGAGCTAACGCTTCTGGCTTGATGCTGCTTATGATTAACTGACTTTGACGCAGTACGTGACTCGGATGGGCGGAAAATGAGCAAATCACTCGGCAACGTCATCGACCCGTTAGACGTTATCAGTGGAATTGAGCTCCAGAAGCTTCATGACAAGCTACTTACGGGGAATCTGGCCTCCACCGAAGTCAAGAAGGCAACTGCGTACCAACAGACTGCATTCCCACAAGGTATTCCAGAATGCGGAGCAGACGCCCTTCACTTCTCCCTTATTACATACACCACGGGCGGCGGTGACATCAATTTCGACGTCAATGTCATTCACGCCTATAGACGCTTCTGTAACAAGATCTGGAACGCCAGCAAGTATGTTATCGGTAAGCTTGCAAGTGTCGAAAATTTCGTTCCGGCGAAGCAGCGCACCTTAAATGGAAATGAGTCCCTAGCGGAGCTCTGGATTCTGTACAAGATGAATTCCGCTGTCAAGGAGGTTACCGAGGGCATCGAGCAAAGGAATTTCATGAAGAGTGCCCTTCTTGTTTACTCCTACTGGTACTTCCAGCTGTAAGCAGCCACCCAGCCCAAGCCCGTCCTCTGCACAACTAACTTTTTGTCATCTAGGTGCGACGTCTTCATTGAAAACTCCAAGGTTTTAATTCAAGAGGGAACTGAAGCTCAGATAAACTCCACGCTCCAGACACTCTACTCGGTTCTTGAAGCAGCACTTGTTCTATCTCACCCATTCCTTCCCTTCATTACTGAAGAGCTGTGGCAGAGGCTGCCGAGGCGGCCGGATGATGAAACGAAGAGCATCATGGTTGCCAAATATCCCGAATGGGACCAGCAGTTCGAAAACCCAGAGGCCGAGGCTGCATATGACATTGTTCTCGGCTGTTCTGAGGGTGTCCGTTCCCTCATGGCTGGGTACGCGCCAAAGGACGAGGCGAAGATCTTCGTTCAGGCCCATGATGCAGCGTCACACAAGACCCTCTTCGAGCAGAAGTCATCAATTCGTTCTCTCTGTGGCAAGGGCCCCATGAAGATTGACGTTATTTCACCGGAGAGCGATCGCCCCGCCGGCTGCGTCGCCTACCCCGTCTCCAGCGCTGTTTCCGTCTTCATCCACGTCAAGGGACGCGTCGACCTGGACGAGGAAATCGTCAAAGCGACAAAGAGGCTGGAGAAGGCCCGCTCCGCCGTTCAGAAGCAGCGCAAGCTTGTGAGTGACCCAGCGTACATTAAGAAGGTCGCCGTCGCAACACAAGATGCAGACAAGAAGAAGCTCGCTGATTTGGAGAGCGAGGCGCATGGGTTTGAGGTTACTATTGAGCAGTTCGAACAGCTCAAGCTTGAGTAGAAAGGGGTGGTAGCCCATCTAATTTCGTTTATTCTGAAATAGCTACAAGCCATGTCTCTGTTTAGTTTTATTTTGTGGGTTTGCCAGTGCGCTATCCCTGTCAGAAATTTTACAAATGAAGTGATTATTTATGCCAAAGTAATTCACAAGATTGTAAAATCACTCCCATGCGTGCTAGATAGCATCGATGAGAGTGACTGTTTGATGAGACGGGTTGAAGAAAATCTTCGAGTGGGGTACATTAGAAGACCAAATAACCTGGGGGTGGATTTATGAGGATACATTGGATGTGGCAGTAAATTAATTACCAGGCTCCCGGACTTGCGGTTCACGTTGTGGGGACTCCGATGCGGGTACGATTTTCATCCGCTGGGTGTCTAGCACTCTTCCCCGGGTCACGATTTCACCTCGCCGTGAGACCGTGTTCCGCTATATAAGACGTTTTTTTGGGTCGATAATCAAATACCGTCAATCACACACGCCGAGTCTGCCAAAGAGTACATTGATAAAGTTGCACAGCAGACGTGTTTATCAAAATGATCAAGTCCCCCCTACTGCCGTATGGCGCAGGGGCGGATGCTGATGGTGCGTGCCTTCGGCCGGAGTGGTCTACTACCCCCCTCCTGAAGCAGGTCGCGAGGTCAACTCGCCGTCTTGTAGGACTTTTCTTTTTTTCTATATTTTTAGCAAGTACTTCCAACAAAGCTGAAACTTAATGGAAAAGATTAGCCTCGGATTAGGTACTATACGAAGGAGATATATGCGTCACTACCACACGCACGATAAAGGCAAATACAAGTCACGCAAATCCTACTTCGTCATGACAACCTCGCCCATTGTTTTTTTGTCAACATTTCTAGGACCGCTGTCAATGGCAATCGCCTTTGCTCACTGGCTTTTGTCATTGTTGACCAAAGCCCCTTATTGTTTTCGATCTTAGCATCGACTACCTGTCAATAAACTTCAAATGTTGTGGCCATCTGAAGATCCTTTTTCTCAATCCAGGAAGAACTTTGCACGTGGACAGGCACTTTCGCGGTTTCTTTGTTGAGATACGCGCATCTGCTGCTGTAGGGGTTTCCTAGGCTGCCTGATGAATCAGGTAGATTGACCACGGGTCCTTGGGCAACCTTGAAAAGACAAGGCCCCCACATTAAATCCATAGTAGACACAATTCTCATGTCTTGCTTACTGGCTAGATTGAATGATATCTGGACATGAACGAGTCCATGACGATTTGTCTTGCGTGTTGAGGTTTTCGATCGACACAAAGACGAGATGGCTCTCCAGAAATCCTGTTCAACTTGAGCGGAATTGATGACGCAAAATAGTAGTTATTAATCAATGAAGCTAACGAATAAACCAATAATTCACTGTTGTAAGAACTCCCAAAATCCGGTATTATTGTAAACTACTAGTGTTCAGTGGTAGCTTGTTTTCGTCAATTTAAAGCTGGCAAGTTGTGAGAGCTTCACTCAACTAGCCAGACTTAGTTGGCAATTGTTGGGTCTCTGCATGGAAGCGAATGTGGGCGAAAGGGATCCTTTGCAACTTGTAACTGTATTTTGGCAATGGGTCTAGCTCCAACGCGGCACGGCACGGCACGGCACGGTATGTCATATGTCTTGACCTTACCCGACGATGACGTCAGAAACTCATCATATGTTGAGACGGCTATGAATAGGAGAACAAGAACCCGGATACTTGCTACAAGACACAGCTCCGCCTCTGATAAAATCGGCCGGATGGCGTCAATAGTTTGAATCATTTATATGATAAGAATAAAACATGCTTAGTGTCATCACCTAAACATGACCCGGGTAATTTTTAGGCTTGACTTTTCTCATCGCTATCGGACCTTCTATTGTACAATGTCTTATTCCAGTGTACGGGATAGAAGATCCCAAAACTATAAGTGTCCTACATCTCTTCTAAGATGGCTCTTTTAAACTGGTGTCCTTGGTCTCCAAATTGCTGTTCTGAAATATTGAAACTTCCACCTTATTTTAAACCATCAAACAATGTGCGGTATTGTAGCGGTGTGCAGTTTCGCCCTTGGTCAAGGAACACTCGGCCCTGGTTCTGATGGGTCTAGTCAAGTGGATAATAGACCCGAAGCCTCCAGGGAATGTCCCCAGGAAAGTCTTACAGGCGAGGCGGAAGCCTCATCCAAGACATCGACGCGAGAGTCATTGGCTGAGAAACTTCAAGCCAGCGTCAACAAAATTCAACATCGTGGACCAGATGGGTCAGGTGTGTGGGTGAGCGCGGACTCTAACGTTGGTCTTGGGCATTGCAGGCTATCAATCATCGATCTTTCTCCAAGGGGTGCCCAGCCACTTCATAGCAATAATGGCATGGTTCATGCTGTGGTAAATGGAGAGATCTATGACCATGAACGATTGCGGAAGATGTGCATGGACGAACACAACTACAAATTCACTGGCGAGAGTGATAGTGAGTTGGTCATTGCGTTGTATTGCATTTACGGTGCCCCAGGACTCTTTGAACACCTCCGAGGCGAGTTCGCCTTTGTACTTGTTGATGAGCGACAAGATGCAAGGAGGGTCATCGCCGCCCGCGACCGATTCGGTGTGAAGCCTCTGTTTTGGACGGTATCAGATGGGCAGATTCTGTTAGGCTCCGAGATCAAGGCATTTCTGCCACTCGGATGGAAGGCGGAGTGGGATACTCGGAGCCTCACGGATGGTGGTTGGTTGATTGACGACAGGACCAATTTCCGAGGGGTCAAGAAGCTACGGCCAGGGCATTGGATATACATTTCAGAGCAACGGCAGATCCAGATCCACAAGTATTGGGATGCCGAATATCCTGATAAGGTTTGTCATAACGCGCCGATCTTAGACTACAACTGCTTATTCCACACAGTCACACTCGGATCCACGAACCATTGATGAGATGATACTTGGAGTACGCCATAGACTAGTAGAATCAGTCCGACTTAGACTCAGGGCTGATGTCCCGGTTGGGGTCTCTCTTTCCGGTGGCCTTGATTCTTCAGCAGTCGCGGGTATCGCAGCAGATCTCCTGTCCAACCAGAAGATGAACAGTGCGGATCAGAGCCATGAGCCTCTGACTTGCTTCAGTGTCCAATATGGCGACGACCCAGCGCATGACGAGTCCCGTAAGCCATGTTTCAAGTTACATTCTCAAACGTATTCACTAATCGATTATTCAAGCTATTGCTGCTCGAACGACAGAGTGGCTTGGTGTGAAACACGCCAAAGTAAATGTCAATGAGGCTTTAATGGCTCAATCATTCATCGAAACGGCCTACCACATTGAACAACCGATTATTGACTTGACCTTTGTTGCAAAGTTTGCACTCTCGACTCTTGTACGAGAGCATGGAATCAAGGTTATCATAAATGGTGAAGGGTCAGACGAGCACTTTGCCGGATATCAGAGCATCACTCCAGAGTACCTACGAGAAGCTGACCAAGGCATGCCCGATTGCATCCTGTCTACTAATAATACTCTGCGTGAGAGTCTACATAAATCCGCTGTTTCTGAGGCAAGTGCGATTTTTGGCTCCGTCGGCTTTATGGCTAGCGATAACGCAAAAGCGACGAACATTCTAGCAGATGTAAACGGAAGCACTATAGCACAGAATATTACGTCTTTTGCTTCGGATGGCCGAGTCTTCCGAAGAGAGATGAGAGAGCAGCAATCAGCAGGTTGCAATCCCTTGAAGACACTGGTGGCCAGTCATTCGCCCGAAGTGTGTGCGAAAATGCGACAGAAATGGCATCCTGCAAATACTGCAATGTACCTGTGGACCAAGAGTGCCTTGCCCAACACGATCCTAACTGGCGCGGGAGACCGTTCCGACATGGCACATGGCGTTGAGGGACGCACCCCATTTCTCGACCACCATCTTGCCGAGTATGCCAACTCGCTGCCGCCAAGCTGCAAGCTGAGATACACACCATCCAAGTCTCTAGGCAGCACAGATGAAAACTTTTGGTGGAAGGCCTCCGGGTCGGCGCTGCAAGCCATGACGGAGAAATGGGTCCTGCGCGAGGCCGCACGCCCGTACATCACCGAGGAGGTATACAAACGCAAGAAAGTGCCGTTCATAGCACCAGTCAAGTGGCCGAAGGATGGACCGCTGCATAACATGTTCAAGGGGCTCTTAACAGCTGAAGCTGTTGAGAACCTCGGCTTTGTCGACTATTCGGTGGTTGTCGAGGCGCTGAACAGCGCATTTGGCGATGAGGCCAATCCGACGTCCTTCCGTGCGCTCTGCCACGTCGGTAGCTGGGTGGTGCTGGCGGAGAAGTTCCAGATAAAGAAGGCTTCTGTGGGCAACTTTGGCCGGTCTTGAAAGCGGCGGCCCTAAGATTGTACTTACTGAATAAAAACAAAGATGAGGTTGAAGTTGAACATCCGAGCAAGCTAATGCTGTGCCTCATATCCTCATTGGGGCACAGTACTTGATTAACTGGATTAGAATGACTTGTTGCTTATATAGAATAACAGGCCACTCTGTAGGACACACATCGTGGCAGATTTCATTTTGCATTTCTATCTTTGATTAATCGACTTTGATATTTCCTCCCACTAACTGCCCTACATGAATCGCTTTGGTCATCACTTTAGGGTAGCGATAGAAAAACTAAAGTCAACTCGAAAGTCCATTAGCTACCAGGATGAGTGATGCGACTCTTATTACTTGGCATAAATTTAGTTGCCTTTTATTTTGCTTCTGCGTATATGACGGTACTGTTGTCTGGTTAAATTTAGTTGAATGCTTGTCGTGACTAATTAACTTCGACGAAGTCTTACTCGACCTAAGACTCTAAAATGACCACATCTCAAGAGGAGCACTCGCATAAAAATAGGAGTTTTCGAATAACTACAACGGAATACTCAAAAAATTGCATTCGATCATGATGCCAATAATCCAATAATACTGCAACATCACGTACTGTTTCACCTTTTGATCATGGACCGGATGCAATACTTCTCAACCTCAGCCACAACCATACGCCACAATCAAACGCCACTACGGAAGCCACAGCCACAAACCGTGGCGACAAACGATGAACAGCGAACGAGTGCTTTGACGTTGTAACAGTCAAGATGCGTCTTCTCCCATCGGCAATCACAATATCCTCATGAAACCACTAGTATCCGACGCCGCGCGAGAGGTTGACTTCGTGAAACCAACATGGCTTCCTCTGCTTCCGCGCCTGTGGATGCCCCGCTGGCTGCGGCGCGAGCTCCCACCCCAGCACAGACGTCACCTCCTCGGCCTCTAAACTGGCCCGAGAGCGTTGGACTGACTAGCATACACTCCAAAACATCCTCCGGCGACAAAGTCCTTGTGAGTCCTCTAGTCCGCTACACATGTCTTCCAGGCTTAGCTAACCCCGTACTATCCCAGACTCAGCATGCCGTTTCACACGTCCTGGACGGATCCTTTGACAGATCCCAGGCCAACGCTTTGGAATCACGCATCGTCCGCCTCTTCAACAGTTACCCGCCGTCTTTGAAAGGTGCAACCTTGGAGAATCTCACGGAGCAAGTTCCTGTCCTGCGCCAGGCTGGTAAAATTGCCCAGAAGATGCTTCCGGACCACAAGCGCCGACAGGAACGCGAGCGCAACACGGCTCGCCAGCGCCGGCATACATTATCGCTGACGGAGGCTTGGGGCGGCTTGGATTGGATGCCTGCCGATGTGAGAGCCGCGAAAAAGAATCCCGACCTGCCAGTTGGGCTACAGATTGTTGCTGATCTCGATGCCATCACGAAACTGGCCCTGGCCCACAACGTGCCTCTTCAGTCTTTGTGGGAGCCTGGTGGCCTTCTTCGTTCTTCTCTTTGCGGTTCAAATCAACTTCGATTAACACAGGAGGCTAGTGGCAGGGCAAGGCGCACCTTTGAGGCCCAGTTTGACACTGGGCCAAACACCAAGACTGACGCAAATGCCAAGCCCGAGGCCGATGGAGATAGCCTCCGTGAATTATCCCCTCCATTACCACCACATTCTCCCTCATCTTTGCACCCTGGCTCTTCTCCGTCACCTTCAATAGAAGACTCTGCTTCTGACTCTCCAAGGTCAGCCTCTCCCGAAATTGGCCGCCGTGCACCCGTGCACCGTTCTTCTGCCGCAGACCTGGATCTGGATTTACAAAACTCCTCGCCCTCACCCATAGCTATCCAACGAAATCGCAAGCGTCGCCTGTCCTTTGATAATGCTCTTTTACCGCGTTCTTCTTTTTCAAATGACCGCACCCTCTCTTCAACAAAACGCGTGCAAACTGGGTCATCACCCGAAGACTTCCGCCATGTCTCTGCGGAGCTCCAACGTCAAGTGTGTGATGAACTCTCAAAGGATACCGAAATGACCGACACAGTCCTCCGCATAGTCGCGACTACCCTGGCGATTATTTATGCTGACCCAAAATGTGTCCGCATCCTTGATCCATTTTGGCTCAACCCTGACAGCACCCAAACACTGCTACAGCCTCTTCGTAACGTCCAAGCAGGCGTATGTTTATTCGCCCCAGTCCACTACTACAACCTCAAGCATTGGTCTCTTTGTCGCATGCAGATAACTGAATCAGACTTGGTTTGCAGCCTATATGACTCTCTCAGCAGCAAGCCAAGGGCGGACAGTGTGAGGAGGAAGCTTGAGCGATGGATGCAGGAAAGCTATCGTGGGAAGAGGTTGGTTTTTGAGCAGGTGGTTAGTCGATCCTTTGTCGGGGCGTATGCCAAATGACTTACTGACTTACAACAGGATGTACCCCAACAGAACGATCAAATAAGTTGTGGCGTCTTTGCGCTTACATTTCTCAAATACCTTCTTCAGTCCACTCCGATTCCAACAACCATCAACCCGGCCTGTGAACGGCAATCCCTTCTTGCAGACTTGGAAAGAGCGCACAGTGATGAAAGCGACCCATCTTTTAACGCAGGCATGAACCCCGTCGAAGTCTTTGATGACGATGGAATGTCTGAAACCAGTCAGATTGTCTTGCATCCCGCCTTTTCAAGATCTTCTAGCCCACTTCCTCTTATGTCGAATACAATCGGCGATGACCTTCACAATGAGGGTAATGAGTCGAATCGAGAGCATATCCTTGGCCCGACACGTATGAGTATGAGCCTCCCCGAGGCTGACAATGAAAGACCCGGTTCCTTAGGTGATGGTGATGAATGTGACAGAGACCAAAATTTCGAACCTAGCCATGGATCTGACCAGCGAAATACTGACGGCCTGAACAGATTGATCGCCAAGGAATTGATTGACATCATGACTTGGGAGATGATTGAGGCAAAGATTTCCGAGGCAGATGAACAAGCCAAATTGTCAAGTGCAGCTTTCAACAAGGCGAAACAGCGACTGGATAATGCCAGATCTGTGCTGGAGGCTGCAGAAACATTTATTACTAGTACTGGTGCCAAGATGAGTCGTGGAGCCCAAGACCTTCCATCAGATCCATCAGCACATGAACCTGATCCGGGGCGCCCATCATTGGGCTCAATTGAGATGGCTGCGGTGTCGACAATCCGCACCGCAACTCGGAATGGGTTCGGACTTTGTCAGAATATTTTCGGAAGCGAATCAGATATGTGGCTTGGGGAGCTTGCTAGAAAAGCTCGGGAAGCGGAGATGGAGTTCACAAAGAGTGAAAAACAGCTTAGTAACGCGACTGTTGCTCTAGACGCATGGAAGTGCATTCAGAATGCTAAGCGGGGTGTCTGTACCTTGTCGGTACAGGTAGGCTAGAGGAAAGGTGGATGCAGAGTATATCTATGTAATTTAGACAAATGGGCTTTCATCTTCCGAGTTGAGTGGATGTAGCTTGCCCTTTCACAAATAAATAGTCATGAAACTGGCTGTCGCTCCTACGAACCAGGTCCAGAAGTATTCACTCGAAATTTGTTACTAGCAACTCCATTCGCATTTTTAGTTTTGTCTTACCCGGGGCCAATACTGCTCAATAGAATTTACCAGCTTAGGAGTATTTTCATTCCAGAATGATGTGATATATTGTAACGGCAACAATGAAATATATATTCGAGAGGTTTTGGTTTTAACCAGGCTCTAAATAACTACTCAGAAAATAAGGCGGGCGATGCGGGCAAGGAACGCAAGGGAATTGGCCAAATTGTTCACTCTGGCGACAAAGAAATTGCTGTGTCTTGATCGAGGCGGTGTCAATAGGTGCAATGGAAATTTAGAGCATTTGCAGAAGATTTTAGCTCTAGTTTTCGTGCAAGAAACAGTTTGCTGGTGATCGCCCGCCGTCCCGCCGTTATTTGTTCCCCTGTAATACTGGGCACATCTAGATTGTGTGGTGGCACATCTGGGTTGTGTGGTGGCACATCTGGATTGTATGGTGGCACATCTGAACTGCAGGGGCACATCTACAACGCGGGAAACGCGAAAATGCCAGGTTTTCAATGGCCCAGTACAGTTAACCGCCCTATGGATATATGGCAAGGAATAACAGAGGTAATTAAATCGAAGCTTGAATATTCTTCAATTGTGTTTTTTATTGCCATAAAACTTCTAGAGTTAATTTTAAAAAGCACGGCACATCTGCAATGCCTGGGGCACATCTGGATTGTGTGAGGGCACATCTGGATTGTATGGGGGCACATCTGGAACATGTGGGAGCACATCTGGACTGGGACGCAGCGGGCACAGTTGGCACATCTGTAGCACACCCACCACACCCAGAGCGTCTTCACTATCAACTCACCCACGGTCGCATTTTCTTTGTCAGTTTTCATCTAAAACGTCAATTTCAAGTATTTATTCGTGGATCTTGACTTTTTTTTTCCTTTCAAAAACAGAACAGAGAGAAAAGATGCGGAACTGCACATGCCAAAGTTGGAAAGTTGGTGGCCATGTTACACAAACGCTTGGATGCATGCTTTTTTCCCCCTCCTGGCCCGACAATGAGAGAATTTTCAATCAAAGATCCAGTCTTACTTGACTCTTACAGTTTTATTTCTCGTTTGGCCCCTCCCGTGCTTGGTTCGACGACCGTCTTGTTGTACGCACCGTTGCTTCTATACCCACAACCGCCGTCTTGTCGTCAGCAACCCGACTTTACATTATGGATGCCAAGACTCAGCAAAGAATTGAAGGCTTACGGAGCCGTATTGCCGAAAACTTAACCATCGATGAAGTCCACCTCAGCGAAGCCTTCCCCGATGTAATGTCTCGCCGTTTTTGGGATCAGTTGCTTTCCCTTTCTCAGAGAGGTATTGGCTGGGAAAGGCTCTATGCATCTCTTAAGGATGCTCGCGACCGGAGACAAATCGAAGGCGGCCTTGGGAGAGTGCCTCGTGCGAAGGACTGGACTCCGGCCGACTGTGCCGTCGTTGCCCAAGGCCTGGACCGTCATAATGAAAAGCCATTTATCTTTTGGGTCGGTGTACCGACTTGGGATGATATTGGTCAAGGTGGCGACTTCGTTCGAATCCCATTCTGGCTTGACTCCAATACCATTTTGGAAGACGGGGCATTTCGCCGCATTTCAACGCTGGCCAAGGTAAAAGACCTTGAACACAACCTCGGTGCACCCTTCATTTCTCAGGTCAGCGACAAGCTTGTGGTGCACCAAAACGTCATGACTATGCTGTTGGCCGAAAGCACCGGAAAGATCAACCTCGAAATGCGGACGGCACAATGGGTTGCGGACAAGATGAGGCAGGGTTCTCTTGGCGACCACCTGATGAACATTGGGGCCTCGTACCTCACCATCTTCTTATCTTGCCCTGGGGTAACGGATTCAAATGTGCTAGATCTTCCAAGGTTCTACAAGTACATTGAGAACCTTGCACCTTTCCACGGAAACTTGATGGTTTACCCGAAGCTCTCCGAGACTACCATGGCCGACAAGAAGATTCACGATATCAAGGCGCTTGACATGATTGCCGCGGATGAACCGTTTCCCTTTAGCTACCGCCCTCAAACCTGCTTCGGCCATGGAAAATGCACTCTTTCTGATAGTCCGGCCGAGCATACCATCGTCAAGCGCACATTCAGTTGTGGATCAGACCACGTCCAAAGGGGCGACGCCAACTCACAGAAACTGCTCAAGTGCAGTCCCAACAACCGGTCACTAGGCCGCTTGAACAACAAGCCCTTTTGGTTTCACCAGGAACGGGTAGAGTCTCTCATAACCTTTGGCGAATTCCGCATCTTTCTCTGCGGGGACAGCGTAATCCAAGCGGCATTGAGTAGATGGGGCTACGGCCGGCCAGGCGAGGCCCTCGCAGTTCGACCAATCACAAACGAGGACTTTGCCTGGGTTTCGGAGGACGGGACAGGCCGCGAAGAGAGGAAGATGGAGTTGTTTGAGTTTGCCCGCCACGTGCGCAACCGACTCCTCCAACGACAAGATGCAGCCGAGCACTACCATTCGCTCAAAGTGGGAGTCCGCATGGACATTGGAGTATCTGAGCTTTCTCCTGAGGGCCGGTTCTTTGTGCTAGAGGTTACTAGGTGGACCGACGCGGACCAGATGGCCGAATGCACCTCTGAATTTCCTCATCTGCTATACGCAAGGGCGTATGGGCAGGAGCTAGTCAAACAGCTGACATCATAGCATGCCCGATACCTATTTAGTCTTCTGTTGGCTTGTGGCTTGGACATAGCTATGTTACGGCCAGTTCGGTGTTTGATGGCATCAGGGTGGAGCGAGGATGCGTGGTCCCACGACCTCCAAATTGTACACTAACAGTTTTGAACTACGCAAACGAGGATGTGCTGCATTCACTCACAATGGAGTCAACTATACTCGATCCATAAAATTAGACGTATTACAATGAAGCGATAATCAGTCAGCCTAGTTTCTACATCTGTGGGATCTTTGTGGCTAGATAAGCAGTTGAAGAGAACACGATACACTAGAGCCCACAGCCAATTTCCGCCAGCTGCCAACGTGTAATGCCCAAGCATGAAGGGGTCAATTTGCGGGAAATCATAGAAGTGGGCTGGGATTTGGTGTTCTGCCACATTTTCTAAGCTATCATAGTGTTGGAAACATGCTCTAAAACTAAAAACGAAATTACCAGTTTGATTTGATGTAACTGGACAGAAGCCTCTCAGCTTGTGAGCTAATCAACAGCGCATGCATCCAGTTTAGCAGTGCAACTACAGCAGTCCACCTAGTGTTTAATGTTTAGCATTTCGTTGATAGAAAGCTAACGCCGACTAAAAAAACAAGAATGCTGTCATCTTATTGATAAAATTGAATTTGAACCCGATTTCTGATCCAGCTTGGCAACGTAACACCGGCTTGTTAGCAGTGACTCAACCAGAACGGCATTTCCTAGCAGCACGTGACAGGGGCACAAACATGGCAGATGTTTTTCATCAACAAAACCCAGCCTAGGTATTCCGTACCATGCAAGCTTCGCTAATGTTGGATCGTCATGGGAACCGGCATCCAGGCTTGGATGGCTTCCTTTGCCTACACCCGAACGTTCCGACGGGTGCTATCAAACGCTCTTTCGGTAGCAACCCGTCTAAGCGAAGCTTGAAGGTTGGCCTTGTGGCAAATTACGGCTAGAAACTGATTTGTAGCGCACGTGTCTAGCCCAGGAGGTCCACAAACGTGTGACCACTGTTAATGCACGCCATAAAGACCCTTCTCCTCCTCGCTCCCTGGCTACGCTCCTCTTCATCGAACCAGACTGACGTTGTATGACGAGCAATCTCTCATGGCAGAAAGTAAACCAACTAGTGGTGGACTGACACACCCACTTTCATTGTCCAGGTTGGTGAAACAATCCCTCGTCAATCTACAAACGCATTCCCACACGCGGCGAGTCATTCGGTGTCCATCTGCAGGGAAAACGCGGAGAGAGCTGTTCCTACCATTTAGCTGCGCCGGCGAAAAGAAACTGGAGTCTCAGTGGCCGCTGCTTGGTGCATAGCAGGTCTTTTACGATGATTATGTGAAGGCTGGCTGCTGGCGACCTGGTTTGCGAGGGCTATTTTGCCCTCTGTCCTACCTCCGTTTGCAACTCCTTCGCTGCCAGCGGTGCTTCCTACCCAGACTGCTTGCCCTTTCCTTTTGAATCAATTCCATTTGCTCATTCTAACCCATCTCGATCCCAGGCATACCGATCCGACCGACATCAACAATGACAACATTGAATCTCCCGTTCCGAATGTACAGGATCAACGACAAGCCACACTCGGTTCCTCCAATCTCCACGGTAAGCATTCTTCGTTAATCTTTCAGTTTTCCCAGCTCATCAAATGTGATCAAAGACAGAAATGGCCAAAGTATTAGCAATCCCCCTCCCGATAGCGTTGAACAAATCATCTCCCGCCTCCAAATGCTAGACGTCAAGATAGACCCAGAGCTTGAGCAGATGATCAGGGAACTTGACCCGAACAACCACCGAGTTTATAAAGCCGACAGAGGAGAGGACTCGAGTTGCCATCACTCATGTCGATACGGCCCAGAGGAAAGAGCCAGTCTCTTGGAGCAGGTTCAAGGTATGCACAGCGTTATACTCTTGAACATCCGAATGGAAATGGAAGGTCGAGTAAGTAGGGCGATTAGAGAGTTCAAGAAGGAAATTGAACAACTGAAGAAGGAAACGTTGAAGAAGATGGTCGATGATAGCGTGACGGAAATTCTGACAAATGCTACATTAATCGGCAGCGGAGAAGTAGTTCTGGAATTTGCAAAAGAAAAATAACTAGAAGCTGCACAGATCGCTTTAAAGTAATACCATTTGCTTTTAAACGCTGCTTGAATGCTTGCTTCCAGTTTCTTTTATCTTCTACATTAGACTTGACTCCAGTGGAAAATTCCGGGATGCTTGTAGGTTCCATATCGCGTTTTTCATTACCATGTTTGACCCCTCCATACGCCCCATACCAACGTACAGACATCTCCATGCGACCCTATTTTAACCGCATGCCACAACTAGGAACCTGCCATGCCTTGGATAGTAAATGTCGACTTTATTGTATGCTATAGGTATCGGAGCTTCTTAGCGTAGCGTGAAGCTATTCACTACGTGTGTCCACGTTTGTATTCTACCTGAGACTAATGGGCATCCTATTCAATTCCATTAGACACAGAAAATCAGGATTTCATTTCCCTTTGATTTAGTCTAGCGAATATCCTAGACGCGTCGATCCCTCCCCTTTTGTCTTGGTCATCTGTTCCAAACTGCTTTGGTGGATAAGGTCTTTTATTTCCAGCAGATGTACAACCATTCTTATGACAATTTTTGATCCTCCAATATCCAGTTATTTCAAAGTTTGCGGTATTTGAATCCTAGTTTGAGCTGACATACCCAGTTTAGTCAGATCAAGCCAATAGAGCCAGGCTACAAGAGTGACACCCATGCTCTGAATGCGTAGATTAACTCGTAAGATGACAAGCGCCCAAAATATTGCCAAAATGGCAACGGAAATACATATCCTCGATAATCATAGCTATTAGGTCACGTTTCAGAAAGTGACGTATGAATGGTGTATTTACAAAGACTCTAGGAGAATAGTTCGATATTGATATTTTTCCGGTTCAGCCGTGAAATGCCGCGATACTAAATTATCGACCGAGGTTGAGAGACTCAAACGACAAATTGCGGCATTTGGAAGGAGGCACCGATGATATGGTTAGTGGGCTACTACACCTTTGGTGCCAACTAGGATTGTTTATTGATAAATTTGGTCTCGCATGCATGGACAATTGTGTTTCTCGCAATTGTACTGTTGCATGTGGCTGGTAGCTGGAGATGTCCGCGTCAGTGCGTTTCACACCCACAACGAAGCATTTAAGCTTGTTTTTGTTCTGAGCGATGCTCCTATTTGTAGGTGAAACTCATCTATGAAGGTATCATAGCGATGTAGGCATGATTCAGTAATTTCGAAAACAGATTTTGAAGTGTTTATTAATGCCTGATGCAGGCTTGATCTGCACGGCACCAATAAATATTCTCTATGCTATCTGTCTACGTGACTTTTCTATACATGGGTCTTAGGAAAGGATCCAAGAGCGTGGGCTGATCTTAGACTATGGAAAGCGGTAAATCTTGCTCTTGACATGACCCCTCGATGGATCAAGAAACGTTGTCAGGAAGAAACCACATCACTTCTTCATCCTTGAAACCACGTCCAGTCCAAGGAACTAAACCCTTGATATCTTTATCGTCCAGGTCCTCAATGCTGAATTCAACGTCTTCATCCTCATCATCAACATTCGACTTGTTGCCACCAAAGAGACTACCACCTTCGACGTGCCTTTCAACCACGACTTGGCGTTTCCTAGAGAAGATTGGCCTCTTGTAGAATATCTTCTGAACTTGGATGCCCAGGACAAAGTCTGCCGGTTTGCCAAATGACATTTTCATTTCAGATGCCCTAGACACTGCCGCGTGGCCCTCTATCTGAGCATTCACATGCCCATCTGGCACTTGGACACTGCCCCCTGCCTTGCCATCAAAGTCACGGGCACGCTCAATAGAGACGGTTGCTCCCCGAGCGATCTTCAAACCTGTAATTAGATACAGGGGAAGCCCGTAGTGTGATGTTTGATAGAAGTCTTTCACATCCGAGAGCTGTAGACACTTTTTGATGTAGTCGTCTCTGGGATAGAAACACACAGTCTCCAGTTCTTGGATCTTATAGACGTCTTCGTGATGCTTCTGTCCCTTCAAGCTCGCGTCGCCGCCGATGCTGTGGTCGAGAAATTGGGCCAGGATACTAGCCTCGCCACTCAGGGACGTCCTGATGCTGGCATCGATGTCTTCCTTCACATCAGAGTAGCGCTCGGACTCTGGAATGTGGACTCGATTGTTCGTGCCCGTATTGATGGGGTAGAACTCCTTTATACCATCGACAAACGTACCAAGATCCAGTGGACCAGCAGGAGAAGGTTGAATTGTGAACCTTGGCGCTAAATGGTAGGATGGTTTGTGATTGTCGAATGCATGGTTGAACTTTGATCCAAAATTCATTCTGTGTCGACAGGATGTCAAGAATTTGGGAAGCGTGTTCTAGTTTAAAGAGGGGCACGAGAATGATCCAGGTTTGGAGAAGTAGAGGTCGGACAAAGAGATATGAGGGGAATAATATACTCTTGTCGGAAGATCACATTTTCCGTTTGAAGAGCTTAGCAGGTGTAACCTCCCCCACCGAATCGGATAAGGGGTGCTCGTTGATTCGCTTTGAGACGAAGATCTTTATCCTCTTTAGAAGGGTAAAGACAGTAAGGCTTCGCTATTGTTCGGTCATAGATGCAAATAGATGTCCAATCGTTGATTATACCATCGATCTCAGTAATGCCTGCATCCGGCGAGTTGAGCTGGTACCTCTAGAGTGTGACTAGTTAGTACATACAAACCGTCCTTGATTGAGGTTATTTGACGCTTGCCTGGCTCACCTAGACTCAAAGATTCGTTAGGATGTGCTCTATCCTGTTCGCAATGGCCCTCTCTACCTCATCGGAGGTTTCAACGTTCATCCAAGCTCCCCATAGCCGTCCAGGATGAATAAAATCATAACAATCCCTGCTGCGTGCCATTTCCTTGAAGACTGCCTGCATTCCTCGTCGTCTACATAGCGTTTTCAGTTTTGCTTCACTTAAATTCATACACCTGTACCTTGCAAATTCTATCACAGCAGTAGCAAAGCCCACTGCTATGGGGACGGCGAAGGAGGTCCCGGACCTCCATATTTTCTCGCCATTCCACTTAACTGGAACCGCAACACCGAGCGTGGCAAAGTTGTCTCCGTTGGCGATTGGCGAAGGGTTCATACCTCCTTTGTTGCCATCGCCGTCAGTCGCGTGAAGGCATATGACGCCGTCCTGACGAGCGGGTCTAGCCCGATCGGATCGCCCGCCATTGTTGGAAGCAGCTGCAATAATGAGTTTCCCGGCATCGACAGCTCGTTGCACCGCAGCGTCGATTGCCTCATCATCTTCCTCGAAGCCAAAAGAAATGGAAATGATGTCGGCGTTACATTCCTTGACTGCCCAGTCTATCGCCTACGCAGCAATGTTAGTATAAATACACAATTTGAGGGGGCCAAACCTGCATTTGCCACACCAAGCTTCTGATCATTCGTAATGAATCTGTCGGTACAAATCTTGCCAACGCAAATCTCCGCCGTCGGTGCGGTCCTCAGAAGAAGCTGGGCCACACACGTCCCATGACCATGGCTATGTTGGTCCCACTCATGGGCCTTTTCCAAGAAGCTCTTGCTTTTGTGGCTACTTATTCGTCCAGACCTGACAGCAGACCGAATAATCACCTGCGAGTTTTCCACTCCAGAGTCCAGAACGGCGATCCGGATAGTCTCGGGCTTGGTGGACTTTCCTGAGCTATTTATCTCTCCGCGTAGGCTTTTTATCTTGTCGAAAAAATATTCCATGTCCTTGAGGAAAAACTCGGCTAAGGCTCTGCCCACGACACACTGTTAGCTACCGCTGCTTTAGAATAAAACCGGATCAGAAGAGTTGCCTATCTTCGGGCGTCGTGCATGAATGATCGCCGAACAACACACGCTTTGCATTGATGGATGACGACAAACTTGTAGGCGCTCTAAGATCCTGGTGAGGACCAAGAATGCCAAGTAATATAGCATCAAGGCTAGCAAAGCTCTTTACAACTTGATCAAATAGAGGCTCATAAATTAACTTGTAAATGATTGCCAGATGCTGATTCTCCAAAGTGACAACATCACCATCCAAATCTTCCACGTGATTGTCAAATTCCAAACACGCTAATGCAATCTGTCGATAGTCATCACTGACGTGGTCTTCCCAGACTTTCAAGATGCGATGTAGTCGTAACCGGTGTGATTTTGTACCTAAAGGTGCGATCTCGTCACTCTCAGTCCAGTCAGCCTTACGACCAACCTCTAGTTCCAGTATGAGCACTCCAAATGCAGCCATAACTTCCGTTTCCGGGTTTTGGTTATTTCTGTGTGACAGCTCACAGATGATATTAGGATACCAATTCTGCAGCCGTTTGTTGTCAGGACTAGGGATAATAATGGAGCCTGATTCAAGACACTGCTCGAGCCATGGGGTATCGTAGAGTTGAAACAATGATGCGGCCAGCAACACGCCCGCCAATCTCCGAAACTTCAGACGGAGGCCTTCTTCCCTAGTTAGGAATAGGTCAAGTGACCGATCTAGATCAGAGAAAGTAGGCGACTCAGGGGTAGCACCTTTCTTGTAGGACCGCGCGTCCTTTGAATTGAAGGCGCCCTGGGGAGCCTTGGACTCTACCGGAGATGGTTTCTCCGGTGAATAAAGACTGAGATTGATGTTCTGCAATGGATCTATTTCTAACCTCCTGTAACACTATTAGAGATCCATACAATGCCCATTGCAGACAACTTGTCCCCACTGCGAAAAATTGCAGGTCGCCCAACCAGGCTCCAGACACTCGCTGATGTCCATCTGCAATTGTGCTTCCTTGAAGCCAGACATCTGAACCTTTGCTTGGTGCGGTTCTGGACATTTCGTAATATTGACGAATTCGGAGAATAAAGACGCACACGAGGTGGCAAAGTCATGCGCGCGTTGAATCACTTCATGATCTTTGGCGGTAAATTTGAGTTCTTGAACGCCCCTTTTCCTCTTTCTTAGAGAACTAGACAGGTCACTAGGAGCCATGTCCAAAGTCCTCTCGAATTGCATAATCGCGTTTAGGAAAGTTCCATCGGCAGCAATCTGTTCGAAGTGGATGAAGGCGACGGCCTCGTTTAATGCCATAGGATGTTTCCTATATGGTATCGGTGTGTTTGCCTGCAAATCGTCTGTTGTGATAGGCTCAATCAGTACGCTTTCCTGCGCTAATTCCCCTTCCCCTGAAAGTCTCCGTAAAGCAGCCAGCCTGTGAAAAGGGTCGAGAGATTCTGATTCGATTTCGCACTAAGTAGGATGGAAAATACATTAGCAGAGAGGAAAATAAATTGGATAAGCTCAGCTTTGAACTCACTTCAGACTTCTCAGAGATGAGGATCTTGGGAGCTATCACACGCTCCAGCTCCCCTAGTAGCATTCCCAAACTCCGTCTCAGTTTCGGGGCCAGAGTGTCATGCTCAGTGAAGGCTGCGACGTTGGTTGTCCTTTGCTTGAACAGGATGTATTCGAGGCGTTTATTAATTCTCGAAATCCTGTCGTAGTCATCCTGATTGACGCATTCGATACGCGAACTCGTTGCAGCGGTGCAAAATAGTCCCAAGATATCCTGGAGGAACCTCCACTGTTCATGCAGCAGGCTCCTGCATGACATTGTGCTTATTCGTAGTATTGGACAATGAGACAGGTATGAGGTTGTCAGTAGATTTAATACAACCCGTGAACAGAACAAATAACCAACAAAGTCAGTTGAATTGGTGAGTAGGGGAACGGTGCTGGTAGAAGTACGTTCACAGATGGAAGAAGGATGTTAGCTTCCACGGAGTCTTGGCTAAAGACAGCCCACTGTGAGCGCTTCAAATTGAGTAGCGTATCAAAGGCCTACATGGCAAGATTACCCAACAAGACCCATGTACATCTTGGCACTGTTTGCCATTAGCGTCTAGGTTGGCGTTGCATGAAACAGGGCGTCTCCATGAAATGCGCCCATATACGAGAGCGCCTCGCCTGTGAAGGACGGTTTGTCTCATTGGCTCGCGAAGTACTAGCGAATATGAGCCATACGCCACGGCCCACTGAACTGATGGTAGCCTTCGGCTGCACAATCTGCCAGATATGCCCCCTGAATGACGCCTCGTCTAATCCGGTCATGGAGTGTCATTTGTGCTCTACGTGCGTGCGAACGGATGCATAGAATCGTTGGGAGGTGAGGAAGGCCGCTCTATTCCTTGGTGCCAGCATAAATAATAAATACATAAAAGAAAGAAAGATTAATCCCAACTTAACTGCTTTCTGACATGTATCCGTACCAGTTTAAGGTGAAGTTTCCTACCAGACAATCTTCTCCCACTTCCGATCTCCCCCTTCAAAGCACCCGCATAATTTCTTCATATTCCACTGTGTACGACAATAGATATTGAAGTTCACCATAGTTGTCAACCAGATCCCTCTGCATCCGTCTCTGTCTTCAGAAATAATTCGTAGCCAATCTTGCTGCCATCTGACTGACCTAGGAAACGTCGTGTGCCAAATGAACCACGTCAACATCAAGCCCCCGAGAGATAGCGAAGAAGCTCTATAATACCCTCATGGTCTTTCGAGGCCTGCTATCGTACATCTGGCTCACTGGTTCAGTGCTAGCGCGTTTCTTGATCGATCGCCCGATACCCGCCCAATGCCCGTTGTTGACTGTTACTGGTGATGTCGCTCCTGTCATATGACTTGCACCCTGTTCCGGTGCCTTTCGAATACCTGAGGCGGTGTCTATATCCCCGGTCAATGGCTGTAGCTTTCGGCTAGTATCGCCCTTCCACTTGGAATTGAAATGGCTAGAAGCCATGACTGCCTCTGTATCCTCGGCCTTCGCTTGACTGAAGTCCGTCAAAGCTGGATCTGTTCCATGAGTTCTCTTTGATGTTCGAGTACCCCTTCCCTTCCACTCTTTGAATCCTTGGGCCTCGCTTGGCTGCGATGGTTCTGGAGGATCCCGTGGATAACCGTAGTTGGAATATGTCTTGCCCCATGACAATGAACGACCATACATGGTGATGGAAGCAACCTCGCCCCGGTTCAAAGATGCCCAAGCTTTGGGATGGAGACAGTTTTCAAATACATCCTCCCTTCCACACGGTGGCTGAGGAGTGAAGACCTCGTTCGTAAGTCGACTGCACAAGTACTCTACCTTCTTGTCCGACTCTTCAGCTGTATCACAAGACTTCTCGTTTCCATCTTGAATAAAATGGAAGCTCAAGAAGCCCAGTGATTCCATATGGTCCAACACATGATTGGCCAAACAGTTGTACATGGCCTCCGGATCGTCGATTCCCTGCTCCACAAGAGGTTGTAACTCTTCGGGTATTTGCTCGCAAAACGGACAGACGTGCTTGTCGCGTGGAACACGCTTTTGCTTTAGGGAGGATAAGCCATCAAGTTGAACTTGGGTCATTGTAGCCCAATTCCGTTTTGGGTGGCTTTGTGGGTTCCGCATATGTTCTTCCCATTCTGAACGAGCCCGAAACGTTTGTGGAGTGTCATGGTCTATATCGCAATACCATACAGCAGCGTAAACCTTGCGCATCCAGTCTTTGGAATGGGTTGACTTCATATGGTCCTTCCATTCATGACGACTGGCGAAATAGTGTAGGAATCGAGAGCAATTGGCGTTTAAGCAGAGGAACGGCTGGTTGTGTTCATTGATGTGTTGTTTCCAGATTTCTTTTGTCATTTCTTCCGATTCTTTAAGTTCCAAGGGCATAAAGCAAATATGACATTGGATCCGAGGATCCCCTTTCCTCACTGTTGGTACGGGTGGGCACTCAAAATGGCAATCTTGGGTTTTGAGGACAGTTGAGACTGCCGGTGGCTTTGGATAACCAAACAGCGTCTGATTCAAATTTGCGGGGCTTCGATGAGATACCCTTGTCGCGCCGCTCTCCCCGATGATAGAGTGATGTTCTGTTGTGTTGTCGATTTGATGGATGATCGGTGCTTGGTGTGTTCGTTGATTATTTTTCGCAGGAGCTGTATTTGCAATGAAGAGCCTATCCGCAAGTTCGTACGCACGGTGTCGATATTTTAGAGTGACCAGCTGTCTTTTGGCAAAGTAATCTGCAAGTCTCTCACGTAGTGCTTCACGCATACCGGGAATGCCGTCTCCAATCATGGAGGCGATGTGATTACGAAAAGCAACATCCCGGTCAGTGCCTGCGTTGTTGAATGTAACTTCAAATGCTTCGACGTCAGCCATCCTAACTTCCACTGCCAAACGATGTAGCTTGTTCAGGACATAGTCAATATCCTGATTGGCGCTGTCCCACATCTCATGGAAGTCTGCTGATTCTGTTATATCCGACGCCGTTTTGAGGGAGTAGACAGACAGGTTGTCGGAGCAGACAGACAGGTTGTCGTAGTCGACAGACAGGTTGTCGACCATGTTGTTAACTAATCCAACAAAACAATCTTGATTAGAGGTCGTCCGGTCAAAATCACAAGCAAATCCTGCTTAGATTGAGGAAGTCTAACTCACGGCATAGTAGAATCACTTCCAGCGATTCGATTATCGACCGGGACTTTTCCGCCGAGTCTTCCAACCTTGGATCAATGGGCGAGCCCTTCGAGGACAATGCTCCAATGTAGTCGATCCAAAGGTTGAAGTTATTCCGAAGGCCTACAAAGTCGAGTGAGCAGTTCCTCCAGTTGGGGATAGTGGGATCAGAATGTCTTGAAAGGAATTGTCGGGTAAGAAGTGATTTGTCGCAGTTAGCCAAAATGCCGTCAAAAAGATCATGGCATTTGCTGGTGATGTCGAAGATTACGGTCCCCATATTCGCTCTTGTTTGTACTAAGTTGCAACCGTTGCCAGAAGTCCAACGGACAAGATAAACAGAGTGAGGCGCACCGAAAGCAGAGGGTGAGGGTGAGATTTATTCAGGCAATGCCGGTGTCGTGTGATGAAGAAACAGAGTGCGGGCTTTTCTGATGGGTATATGTACCAGGCATTACTTCCCAGCCATGCTTTGTCATACATTTGTACATTAGGGATAAATAGCACCACACACAAAGGGTGTGTCAGTATAAATAAAAGCGGGGGTCTACACCTTTTGTCCCGTGGCTGCAAAGTAGCCAGCCCCTGACGGCACGACCTGAAGCGTTGAGTCACACTAAAGATGTGTTCTCCATTTCTTGAATTTTTCCTGCAATGTCAGAACACGTACTGCGCTGGTCACTGCAGTGTTGTCGTCATATTCAAGTAAACTAGCACCCAAAAGGACTTTCATTCTTTTGTTCTCTTTGTGTATATCCAGCATTTCATATTTTGTTTTTATCCACTCGCATTATGAAACGCTTCTCTTTGTTTGTCATCATTCATGTTTTTTTCTAATCATGACCAAATGTGCCCTAACCTTTTGTCTGCTGATGAGGGTCATTTTGATGTTCTTCCGAACGTCCATTAACTCTAGGCCATATGAGCCGATGTTGATCCAAGAACAAATGAACGAAGGGTTTTGAATGGCGATTTCCGATCTCATAATGCGTCTTGTATGCCATCCGTGTGGGAGGCGGCTTAAAACGTTAGTGTTGCGCGGGAATACCGTTTGAACATTGGGAGGCCTGTTTCATGTTATTTAACATGGTCCTTTAGTTAACAACAGATGAATCATATCAGAACAAAGCTTTGCGGCCTAAGATAATAACTATGAATCGCCCTGAAGTCCTTCTCCCCCTTGTGACTTGAAGGAGGCTCGCAGCATCAGATCCCTGCAAGCATCCCGTATATTATTCAACCTTTCATCTGTTGTTTGAAGCACTAGGTCATCCACAAACTGCATAGCCGTAGCCGACAAGTGCTTGTCAAGCTGGAGCATATTACGGGACGGAGACACGACGTAGTTAGCTAGGAGACATACGAGGCATGCGATATAAGTGCATGAAGTCATCCTGAATAATCTCCGTGTCAGCTACAATGCTACAGATACTCTTGCGCATACTTCTTACCAGATGAATGATGGATCCTTTGGTTGCATGCCCATGAAAAATGCCATAAATTCGCGACATTCGTGCACGACCCTTGCCCAGTCGTAGGAGAGTTGCACGGGCATACCTGTTTCTTTGTCGACATCTTCTCTGTCGTAACCTTGGAGGCTCTCCAGCCAGCGCTTGTCCCATGGGCGTGCCTGGCTAGCCAGTGTCAGACACGACAGACGAGTCGCGTACAGCACGCCGAAATACCTAGATAAAGTGGGCGTGCCACCTTGCGTTAACGCAGCCAGTTTACCTTCTGGTGGCAAACACAGCGTCCAGGTGTCTAGTAAAAAACGAATTGTTGCCAGCTGCTCATCTCTCTCCTGGGGCAGAGCATATTGTGCATGCACCGAGTAAAGGCTGTGGTACACCTCACCCTGAATATGAGCTAGTTGTACCCGTGCACGCAGGAAATTGAATTTGACATTGTCTCCTCTGGCATCATCTGGTGGTAGTTCCAGATCCATCTCAGTTTCTGGCTGGAGGGGCGGAGTCTTGGTGCGCAGGCTGAGATCCCGATCCAGGATGTATATTATCCAGAAAACTCGCTCCCTCTCCAAAGCCCTCTCCGGGCTCAAATCCATCGAACCACTGCGAGTGTGGAGGCGCAGTCCATGTGCGAGTCGCAGAGCAGTAGCGAGGAGTATTGTCGGTGGCCCCAGATCCAGAGCCCCCTGGAACAACATGACCAACCCCACCAGAACCTGCACGTTTACGAGTTCGACGTCTCGCATCGTAAGCTCTGTCAATACGGATTGCGCGTTGTTGAGGTAGCTGATGGGCTTTTTGGCCGGGCTCGTCTCGTCTGGATCGGGTTGGCAATAGGCAAGGGCAAGGACCACGTTGATGGCGGCCCAGGTAGCACATGTCCTCTGTTCGGGGTGCGAGTACCACCTATGCACTGAACGCAGCAGGTTCCCAGCGTGGAAAAGGGGGAGAAAGGTGTTTGATATCGTCAGGTATTTCTCTACCGCTTGCAGCACCTCTTGAAATGGCGGCAGTTCTACAGGAGGGCAATATGGTCTTCTTGTTGGCACATCAACATCATGTCTCTGCCGACCTACGATCGGCAATAGCGAAGATTTGCTTGCAATCCCCGTCTGTGAAGCCGCATCTTCGAGCCGTTCAAGTCTCTGAAGAGTCTCGCCAAGACGAGCCTCGAGGCGCTGTAGCCGCAATTGCGGAGGTTCACTGGGCAGGTTTTCTCTTTGGCGGCGTTTCGGTGCTCTTCGACTGGCCGCCGTACGCGTACAGTCGGAGCTGTGCAGCTCGCAGTTTGAACAGCGGGGTTGTAGTGCATCACATTTGATCCTCTTTGTGTAGCACAGGTCGCACGACTGGATCCCACCTCTCGTTAGCATTATAACTATGGAAAGACGTCAATGAGAGTCAATACTGGGGGAGACAAACTCTCCTGGCAGACTTGTCCGGGGCCATGATGCTGCTAGTTGCGTGTTTAGGGTACCATTACAGGACCAAGATGGCGGCCCCAGCGAAACACAGCGTGAGTCAGTCCAGTGCCAGTCCCCTTCCGCGGAGCCTGCGCTGACAAATTTGGTCTCGAATTGTGGTCGGGGGGTTGAGGTGGGGCCTGGATTTTGGGACGGCTCGCTGCCGCTGCATTGCTTCCGCGGAAGGCCTCAGTAATCATTCACCCGCAATTAATTACGCGCCCTTCAATAAGCAAAATAATAAGCTGCAAATATGATGCGCATTTCTAGTCCGTAAATAGGAAGAGAGAAGCATAAATATGTGCTTTACTCCCCTCTCCCCATAGGTTTGGCCTGCTCAACCCATCTGCGGTATTCATCTCTCCTCAACAAGGTCAAGCCGAAGACCACTCAGACTTTCAATTTTCCGATTCACTAGCCAAATTTCCACCTCCAAAATGGCCTCTCCTCCCCTTCCCAGCTTCGTCTCCTTCACCAAGAAATGGCACAACAAACCTTACCCATTCATCTCGCCCATGCGTCCAGAACTCTCCGCAGCTGGGAAAAACGTCGTTGTCACGGGCGGAGGCACAGGAATCGGCAAGGCCATCGCCATCGCTTTTGCTCAGGCGGGCGCCCAGTCAGTCGCCATTGTTGGTCGTCGACGAGATCGCCTGGAATCTGCCGTGGACGCCATCAAGGCTGCCGGCCCTTCCACTCAGGTTATCATGGAGACTGGCGATGTCACCAGTGCCGATTCCATCAAGACAGCCCTGAATAACATTGTTGACAAGGTGGGCAAGATTGACATATTTGCTGCCAACGCCGGCATGCTCCCCAAGGAGGCTCCGGTCTATGGCTATAGTGAGACTGAGCTCCGACGCGGGTTTGAGGTCAACGTGATTGGTCCTTTCAACTCTCTTCAGGCCTTTGTTCCACTGGCGGCCCCCGGCGCCAAGCTCTTCAATATAGGATCGGGTATTTCACACTGGGCGCCGCTCGAAGAAGTGCCGGGCGTCTTTAGTTACGGGGCTCAGAAAGCGGCCGCCCTCAAGATGTTTGACTACTTTGCTTCCGAGAACCCAGATATCCACGTCGTAAGCATCCAGCCGGGCATCATCGCTACAGAGATTAACCCCAGCATCACCGTTGGAGCAGACACAGGTAAGCAATAAATTTTCCCTCTCTAGCCAGTCGCCCCCGCTATAAACCCGCATTCCCTGAATGAATTTGGATCTAATAGGTTTCCCAGTCGAGCTGCCTGCCGAGTTCCTCGTGTGGCTTGCATCAGAGGAAGCCAAATTTCTGAGGGGCAGGTTTCTCTGGGCAAATTGGGATGCAGAAGAGTTGATAATTCGGGCAGAGGAGATAAAGAGTTCCATGCTATTAAGAGTTGGTCTAAATGGCATCGACATGTGAAGCATCCAACATCAGCTTGGCAAATCAGTATCTTGGTTTTGTTAGGTTGACATTTCAAGTCTAGGTTATCGTCTAGTCAGGTGGGTAATGTACATGTCTCGAGTTGGAAAAAAACGATAGACTAGATAATGATTTGTCTAGTATGTAATGAGCTCAAGCTTATTAAAGAAAGGGTACTCGGATATAAGAAAAGTGAGCTGGTTGGCCGATGTGATTCAACAGTACCTAATAGCTCCGCTTGGGTAATGAAACTATTGTTAGTTTGATAAAGCCAAGAAATGCAGATCACAGAAGAAACCATCAAAGTAGTATAGGTCTATAACGCGAAGTTATTACTTGGTCAATAATCCCAAGAGGGTTATATTGCGTATGTCGCTGAAGCTATTTTATCCAGTAATAACGATGACCAAGTTATATTATTTGAAGACCCATCATAGTTTCGGATTATCGTGAAAACGCTTCAGTCGCGGTTCCGGTAACGTTTCTCGAGGGACTTTGTACATTGGCTGCTATTCACTTCGACGAATATTGTAATTGGGATAAGGAACATGCAATACGATCGGCTGGACTCATGAGGTCAACCACGCGTAATTTTATTGCGCATCAATGTACCGTAACGACAAAATGCCACGTAGGCGATCTCTATGTTCCAAATTAAGCATAAGAATGGCTGGAACTCTTTGGTGATGAATATCTATCCTAGCTCCTAATGCGGCATGCTGAAATTGGAAAAAGCAAAACCCATAGTGTGTTTTTATGAGACCAATCATAGCAGCGAGCCAATCAATTAATGTAGCCACAACCCCTTCATTGGCCTTTCTGTGTCCCGCGTGGGCAACAAGGCGATCTGCAGCGTTTTCTTTTCCGCCTGAAATCTCTTTTACTCCTTTTCCTTTGTGGCCTTGGCATGTATCCCGCATTATCCCAGACCGAGGTAGTATCAACTTGCAACAGTCAGCCGCCGACCAGGGTGAACACCGATGGATCTTCTCACCACGTACATTGCTGCGGCTGACTTGACACCCCGTGAGGCTGAGATTCGCACGCTGGTAGCACAAGGGGCCCATGATGTCCGGGCGATCATGACGTCGTCCTGCTCGGTGGATGAGCTACGACAGGGCGCGGCCAAGCACACCACCCCAGACACACGCAGCCGCCAGGTGACGGGCATCATGTGGTATCTCACGGCGCTGGCGGTAGAGCGCAACCAGGGCTTCGTGCGCGGCGCCTTTGTGTGCTGCGACCCTCACGGCCGGCTGTCGGCCTACTTCCTAGGCATCGGGAGGCCTCGCATCAGCAGCCACCTGAAGCGCCAGACGCCCCCCGGCTGCACTGGCGGCGTGGACTTGCAGGCGTCTGAGACATTGCCACCGCTTGCCTACGGCCTCCGGCACGTGCTGTTTATCGCCATCGCCCAGGACAAGCGTCGTGGTAATTGCCTTTTCCTGAAGCCCGAGCTGCACGGTGTAACTGGGCCCTTCAACTTTGTGCGTCACGCACTGTTTTACGCCCGTTCTTTTGTGCGCCGACGCCGCTTCGGAGCCAACGAGGCTGTGGGTATGCGTAAGGAACGCATTCCGGATCGTCTCGTACAGGACTTTGGCAAGGCTGTGGCTCACCTGCCTGATGGTGCGAGCGCTATTGCTCAGGTGGGTCGTCGAGGCGAAGGCGATGGCATCGGGTGCATGCACCATTACCTAGTCACCAAGCTGACGGACATCACTCTTTCCAAGTCAGCTCGCCCGTCCCTTACTGCTCTTCTTCGTCGACTGGAGTCCGAATATGATTTTGTTGCCCTCCGCTTCGGCAACGAGGTATTTGTCGATCTTGCCGTCCATGTCTCAGGCCCGCTTCCGCAGGCGCTTGACGTGATTGGTCCATCGCGACATCTGTGGTGGTTGGATCCCAGCGTAGTTGACGAAAGTGCTGAACGGGACCTGTCAAAGGAACAAACTGCTGCGGTGCAGGCCTCGGCTTTGAGCTACCCAGAACGAATTGCATTTCTTACCACCCGCCTCAATCTCCGACTGAAAAAGGTCTAGCATGGTAATAGCATACGCTTAAGGCAACGCCGCAGTTATCAGACCTTGCGTCCGAAACGCCATTCAAACTGCTGGTGGATGGAACTCAAGGTATTGATGCGGCAATGTCATCAATGAATGTCACAATGCAACCGAACTAGACCATTGGATATTTATTTATTCTCTGACACCGACACCACAGCTGGTTCATGTGCAAGTTGCCTTGTATATAGTTATCCAACTCTCAGATAATGTAAGCGCCGGCATAAAATGCATATGCATTGCATTTGGATAGTTAGTTGGGACTCTACTTCAACATCTCACTTTATTTTGTCACACAGTTGAGCACAGTTCTGAATTAGTCTAGCCTGTCAATATTTGAACAATTCCGTCATATTTAGGCAATGTTCACCTTCAAGAGCAACGGGGTACCTAGAATAAAAGGTTTAAGCAGGAGTGCCGTTCAAAGGATGCATGTCTTGCATGATGGTATATCCATCGCTAAGAGATGTATAGGTCCAACAGAGCGCGGTGATGGCCAAAAACCCGACGCCTCGATAAGTCGATCCCCAATTCGTTGCAGGTCGAATCCAATTACCGTCTATAAATTTGATATTTTTGCCTTCAAATACGTCGTAATCGTGCTCCGGGTCCTCAGGAAACTCCAACTCTGATAGCATAACAATGTCGGCTTCACCCAGAGCAAAACACTGAGTGTGATGTGCGGCAGGAGGGAATGATTCCTCATCTTCATCGACAATCTGCTTTCCACGCATCTGAGCGCGGAATTCAGCTCGAATACGATCATCCGACGCATTTTCAAGCAACTCCTTGTCTTGTACAACGTCCAGCTTGAAGCGCTTTACTGCTTCTTCTCCGTATGGTCGAGCAGTTCCCAGTCGGCATTGTCGCTCGGTGACTTTGACCCAGTTCTCCATTGCTCGTGAAAGATTGGCCTGAGCGACATCTGAATATGACGTGACAAAAACATAATGGCCCCAAGTCGCATCTGGCACATAGAAACCATCGCTTCGCCACATTGTGTCCTGCGAACAGTAGATCTCCTTGAGCAAGTGTAGGGTATCGTCGAGGTAAGGGTCGGGGCCACCGGTAATTTCGGCTTCTGCTTTCAAATCATCGAGCGACCTCACAATTTCCTGAATGTTTGGAGCAGCTCCTGCGCCAAAAGACTGCACTGGAAAGGTCCGTGATCGAGGGACCGGGCGTGTTATCAAAGTTGGATCAGGTGGAGTAACGGGGCGCTCATATTCATCAGGGTTGGGGCCGCGGCCTGTCATGCTCTCAAAAGCTTAAGTGAAATAAAAAAGTGAGTCACGTATTCTGCTGGTATGTGGAAGAGATAGAGTCAGGTTGGCTGGCTCTTTTATTTTGCATTGAACGAGGCTGAGTCCGCCGGGACCTGCGCATCTTTCACGTGATGTTTCAGCCGAAATAGCGCGCTTTCAGAAAGTGGCAGTGCTTCATTGCATTGATTGTTGGCTGGATTGCCAGCGAAGGATTCTCGCGTTGGCTCTGCCCTCACTTTTAGCGTCAAACAACCTTATATGATTCAGTGGGGGCTGGGGGTCCACCGAGGCATACCAGGGCTATCTTTTGTGAAGAGCATTGATGGTTGGGAAATTACTGCTGTACGATCTCATCATCCTTCCGCTTGGGTTGCAGCTATTTTGGACGTTTTAACGTAATTTCAAGTAAACATAAGGCAAGAAAAAGTGGCTGCGTGATTTAAAACCACAGTACCTTCATTTTCCGTTGGGCACATCTTCATTGCTATTTTTCTATTTGCGTTTTTCCCTTTCAGATATGTTCCCGGAATTGAAATTATATTTGCAGCGTGTCACTGTCGAGATTTTTACATTTTGCTCTCGTTAGTCGAGGTCGTTTAGGTTAATCGTAATCAAGGCAATCTGGGCTTCTAGAACATCCAACGAGCTCAACACCTCCTGGGCCAAGTCACCTGCAAGCGCACCTTGTGTCATCCAGAAAATCCTCATATCAGTTATACAAGTAGTCACAAAGGTGCGCCCTTGGGTGACCATTCTTTGCATGTGGCCTCTGATCCATTTGTCCCAGTAGTCTGCAATCTTCGTCGTTTTCTCACCCTGGCCAATCCAGGCGTCGTCGGCACGCTTGAGTTCAGCCCGGATTTGATTTGAAATAGTGGTCCAAGTGTCATGAACATCCGGATAGTTCATGTACGAAAATACATTGATAGTTGTTCGTATACTCATCAAGGCAAGAGCGTATTCGGCAACTGAGTTATTAATTCGGACTCTTTTGGTTGCGGCAACAACATTCTTGCCTGACCATAACTGTGTTAATGCGATATCAGCCTGTTTGTTCTTATTTGCCAAGTTATTTTGCAACAGAAAAGAATAGAACTCACATGTTCCTTGTATGCGTTAATGCCTTCTTCGAGGAATACAAAAGCTTTCCAGTTTTCTCGCCAACCCATGACTTGCATGATGCGTGTAATTGGTCGACGTTCGATGGTGGTGCTTCCGGGTGTGGCTGGTGGATTTGATAGCATTTGTCCTTTAACTAACTTGTCAGTGAAGTCACAGTAAATCTGTGGCAGTCCAGAAGATGAGCCATCAGGCAATATGTTGTTGCGAATATCGAGGAAGAATAGCCCCATTGTCTGGAGTTCGATAATATGCTCAGCTAAAGAAGCATTAGCTGTGGAGCAAGGGGGAACATGGTTGGACAATACTTACTAACGTATCTTCGGAAGTTTGGTATGACATGTCCACTGACAGTTCCGTCCGTACACTCAATCACGTCGGTGGCATCGTATGCTGTATCATACCTTACTTCGTCGTATGTCCAGTCTGATATCGCCGGGTACGGCAAGGATTGATAACTGGCGGCCCCCTGCCTTCCTGACCGTTGGAGACACTGTCCTTTTCTAAAGTCACGTACTCCACCTCCGAATTGGTATGGATCGCGCTTTGTTGAATGAGATGCCAGGTACTTGGCAGCTTCGTTTCCATTGTGTTGCCATTTATGTGAGATGTGTCGATGATGTCTGTGAGGACGAACCGTCAGATTTCTCTTAATATGCTCCAAGTTAGACTCATGTCGCTTTGAGCTTGTGCCTGTGCCTCTTTTGTCGGATGATGGTTCGTCGCATTCGACCAGTTCGGACTTGCATATGCTCGCATTGCAGGCGAAACCGCCTTTCTTGTTAGTGCATGTGAGCACTTCGGAGCCAAAAAGTTTGTAAGGCTGAACTTGATCCTGGTAGGGCGGATACTCTTCACTTTCTCCTGGGGTTTGCTCATGTATCTTTGTACCTCCGGGCTGAGAACCGATGGCTTCGCCACTTGTGAATTCTTGGTTCCAACCTCCAAACCCAGCGCTAGAATAGTTGGTCAAGGAGTATCGAGACGAGTCAATCAACTGGCTCACTCCTCCAATATTCCAAATCAATTTGCTGACAGCATATATCTGTGCTGCATAATCGATCCGGGAGTTCAAGACCTCTCGAGCTTGAAGTTCACCATCCCCACGTTTGTCAAGGTTTCCAACGTCATTGTCCACCGCGATTTCCATTTTGGAGTTTGGGACGAAATATAGCTGGACTTCTCCGTCACCAGTTCTGAGGTGACCCTTGAAGCTGTCTGACACTTTCCAGGACTTCACCCCGCCGCGAGTGCCACCGGCGGTAGAGGGGAATACTTTGCGTAACCAGCCTCGATTTAGGGAATTATCTGTGCCACTCCGCATATGGGCCTCAAACTCGCTGGAATATAGTCAGTATGTCGCAAAGGCATTTCATGAAGTAAAGGAATTCACCTACCCACTAAATGAAGCATTGTCGCCCTTGATTCCAATCTGGATATCAAAACTCGGCTTAAATGAAACGATTCCTGGGTGTGTGAATACCATGTGGGTGTTCGGAATGACATTTGCGGGCTTAGTTTTATAGTCTGTGTCAATGCCTGCATTGCCTGCAACTTTGATCCTTGCATCCATGTCGTACTTGAAATCAATGAAACCATACGCTTGATCAATGTTAAACGGCCTCAGCTTTCCAATCATTGTGAACCCAAATCGTGCTGCGGCTTCGCATGAACCATCTGATTCAATCTGTAGGTAAGTCTCATTCTCGCATTTGAGCTTCTCGCTGATGATAACTTCTTTAGCAGGCTCGGTAAAATTTGTGTTGTAATCAGAGCCAGCCAAGTCATTAAACACTGCGAGAATTTAGTACATATATCAAGGTGAATTGTTGGCATGAGACTTACCTCTACCCCAATCGCTACTATCTGAAGAAAAAAATCGCTTGTCCAGGAGATCGTCCTGCGACAAATCACGAGGATGAAGAATGCCTTTTTTCTTCAGGTTCCTCCCTGGTGCGTCGACCACTTTTCCCCAATATCCGGGAACATTGCTGAGAATGTGGTTAGCGATATCGCGACGGTAAACGGGGTTGTGTGAACTTACGAGTAGTCAATGCATAAATAGACATCTTCATCAGTTCGTTTGATAAGAGAGAAATCATACGAAAACTCCAAATCCATGACGGCTCTGGTAGCCGCCATTCTCTTTGCCAGATGATTGGGGAGCGACTGATCATCTGACTTCTTCAGAGAGTGCGCGACAACGTATGAGCCAGGCCCGCAATTTTCGGGCATCCGAACAACCGTACCATCGAGTCCTCCTTCTAAAACATCGTCGCAATTGCTGTCTTCCCCGTCGTTCGTGCAGAATATTCTGGCTACTTGACGATCCGACGAGGTAATAGACAGGCAGTCCGCGAACTCAATGTGGGAGCCATCTCGCTTTGAAAATGAAGAAACGACGTCCTTGGGACCAGCCACAAGAACGAATCCAAAAGCACCGTAGTTAGGATCTCCAGCAGCATTCTTAGATGTTGAATCGGCATCTTGGCCGTCATAGCCACCCAAAATCTGCAGGTCCCATTTGACCGGGTCTGTTACAGGGGGCACTTGGGAAACAAGTCCTCGAGAGGTACTGGAGTGAATGGCTCAACCTTGTCTGGCGCATCGCAGCACAGACTCTTCTTTCGACCAGCCGTACCACAAAGCAGAGCATTGTCACCGTTATAGCTCAACGAGAGCTGAACGTCGTCACTAGTTTATAGTCAGTAGCGGTCGGGAAAACAATATCCCGGATGATACTTACTTGTCGCAGTTGTTGTCGTCACAATTACCTTTTCCGACCCAGTGGCAATTTTTGAGGTCCTGCTTGCAGCACCAAGGCCGTTTGTATCCACTAGACGGGTGTTTCCAGCAGTGGCCAAAATCATATTGCTTCGCAACTTGTGTGGTACCAGGGTTGCCTGAGCAGTCACCCCCACAACTTCCCAGTGTGCAGCCATCGAGCAGTTCCTTGTATCTATCTGCTGTACAGCAATAGACCTGCTTTCCGCTTGCACACCACCCTATCATGCATTAGAACATCTCAAATTTGTATGGAAGAAGAAGGACATACTGTTGCCATTGCGATCAAAAAGCATGGTCAGTTCGCCGTTATGGCACTGGCCGTGGCATGCTCTTCCTGGCCCACCCTTTTCTCCACCTCGCCATTTGCAGTCGCGAGGAGTACGGTCTCTGGGACAGCAAATCTTCTTCTTTTTGTTTCCTCCACATGTAGAAGGGAAGACTTCCAGAATAACCTCATCTATGGGGCAATCCACCCCGCAATCCGTTACATGACAGTCTTGTCCTACGCCTCGTTAGGTGCATCCGTCAACTCTCAGCTCAGTTACTTACCATTATCGGAAGACCAACTAGCACTAGCCAGCTCCATGTTGGTCCATGGTTTACTTATACCTTTGCTGACATTCTTGCCAATAAGGCCAGACAAGGCGGTAAAGTTTTCGTCATCCAGATCAATGGCCCAGGTCATGAGACCTCCCAGTCCAACTGAATCGGCCCATTTGACCTTTTGCTCGAAGGTTGTCGCATCATCATATGAAACCCACTGATTCTTATCAAAGGTGAAGTAATTGACCGCAGCTTCTTTGTCGTGGATTTTCTCGATGCCTTTGCGGTCCTTCAAGATTTCCTGGATTTCTATCGGCAACGTCAGTCTTATTCGCCCACTAGGATGAGATGTGATTCAAAAGTTACCAAAGTAGCCCAGAATACCACCCTCACCAGTGCAGTCTCCCTTTCTTGCCGCACCCTTAAATGTGCATCCTGGGGTATTGCAAGTTGGGTCGGAGAGTTCAAAGGAACGGCCATAGAAACCGACACCAAGGACAACCTTTCCTGGAGGAACCTTGTTACGCCAAAGCAAGTCCACGGCTTGTTTAATCTCTGTCAGGTTAGTATGTCCTTGGACAATGCTGCCGATTGGATTATGTTTATCCCAAACACCTAATAATGTGTCAGTTTCGGTTGAATGGAGTTTTAAGTAGGCTTTACCATGAAGATCATAGGACATCAAGTTCACCCATGATGCCCCCGCTTCAATCATCTTTGGTACATCGAACCAGCGAAGATACCAATAACTCGAAGGAATTGTGAATGTCAACCCGTAACCTCCACGTGCGCTACGGTCGAACGTTGCCCGCAAAGTTCGAATAAGCTCTATAAAATCTTTGGTATCTTGTTCCTTTTTGCCTCCTCTATCAGTGGCTCCAGGGTATTCCCTGCGTGGCTTAGCGAAGTTCAACCAACCACAAGAAGTCAACCTACCAGTCGAGATCGACACCATCAAACCCGTAATGAGACATGAATTTGACGACATTGTCGGCAAATTTCTGTCTGTTTTCGGCAGATTGTGCGATTTTGCTGAAAACCTCCTGTGTATCCGTATTGTTGTCTGAAAAGGTCCAGCCTCCGATGGAAATCCAGGCCTCAACAGAGCTAGGACCCATCTTCATTGACTTGATTGCCGTCACCTCCTGGAAGAGTCTCTCTGGCGTCTGCGAGTCCATGGTCGTTACTTCATACGATTTCGGATCAATATATGCAAACGCAAAATTGACATGAGTGACTCCGTCGATGGGGATACTCGAAGGCTGGAATGCATTGCATTTGCGGCGAGCACTCCTATAAGCAGACGAATGAGCCTTACTAGCACTAACAAGACGGTTTCAACGAGGCACTTACCAAGCTTCATAGTAAGCAATGACCTTTTCTCGCACTGGACGAGAGCTTCGCCCAGCAGGCACAGAAGGTTTGCCACAATTGCTCTGACACTTGTCATTACAAAAGTCTTCAGTGGTTCCACAATAGCCGAACCTAGCAAGATCAAGGTTAGCTTATAGACATAGCGACGTGGTTCTATTAAATATTGTCTGTACGTACTGGCTGCAGCAAACATTCAATGGGCAGGTTTCTTGACCTTCTGGTGCGTATTTACCACATTCAGCCTTCGCTTTGCAATTAGAAATGCATCCCTTGCCACAATACGTGGGACCTAAGATGTTAGATATTTTTAATCGCAGATAGGGCACATAAGAACTCACCGTATCCGCAATATCCGTCGCGGCCACTATTAAGAAAAGTCAGTATTTACTTCATAGCGCCCTACCCGGGCCATTCTCAACGAACCAGCATGCGCCATTTGAACATGGCTTCCCCTTTCCACAAGAATATGCATCAGCTCTAGAAAACAGACTAATATTCCCTGCTGGATGACCCTTTTCAAGATCAAAAGAAGTCAGTGTTTCCCGCTTTTTGAGGGATACGTTGGTTGTTGACGGTGACTTCCATAGAGAATTGTAAGAAAAAAGACATAAAAGCAAAGCAAGTGCAAAGTACTGTACTCTGGATCCGATTCTTCCGGACATGATGAATTCGGTCTCTGCAAGCACCAAGTCAAACCTTGCACTTCATACAATAATGAAATGGAATAAAATGAACGACTGCGATTTGTATGCTGACAATCCTAACGGGTAGCCATTTTATTTGTATTATGGAATCTTTCCATTTCACGCAACCACGTCAATACAACTATTTTGCCTATTCAATCTGATGTCTGCCTTTCTGTAGTCGTTGGTCTCTACTTGAGACTGATCCCATAGGATCAGGTGAATTCTCGACATCCAAGCTTAGACGCTTGGTGGTTGTTTCAAGTCGCTCAGCCCAGCTAAGCCCCGGAACTAACCTCCTGCTAGAGTCTCTTGCTCGTAAAAGTGGATACAAGAGGCGCCATGTCGAGCTAACATTAAAAAACGCCAAAGCGTCCAACTACAACCAACAACAGTTTTTGATACAGGAGCCCAGGCTGAGCCGCAGTTGTTGGTTACGATTTGGACTCAATAGGCCTGACAGTAATTTTAACAATGCCATCAAGGACTAATTTTAATTCCCAAGGATTGCAAGTATCCTTTGTCTCACCATCAGGCTCGCTCATGTAAATTGTAACTATTAGCCGAAGAGTCCTTTGGGATTCCATTGCCGTGGTTAATTTAACACGTTGTTGGAATGGATAATTCCGGAGAATGCCTTGCCCAGGCACAGCATTTAACTAAGCTCTAGACCTCCATTTTCTTGGTCTTCTGCTTAAGAAAGACTCGCATCGAGTTACAATTCTCGCAGCCGGGATGTGTTCTTTCCTCCTATGCTTGGCTGCGTTGCTGGCAGCATTTGCCAGAGCGCAACAATTCTCAAGTGGATTTGTTTACGATTTCGACATCCCTACTCTGACGCCGGAATGCAAGACGGCATTGAACCACACTGTGGACTGTCACTGGCTACTCTCCCTATACGAAGCCGATGCCGTCGAATTGTCGACGGATAACTTGACTGACATTTGTACATTGAATTGTTACAAATCTCTCACGAGTGTTCGCAGCGAAATTAGCTCTGCATGCCCCATCTCTAATAATCGGATTGTTTCGGGTGGGAATACTTATCCCGCCACGCAGCAGATCGACAGTCTGATCGATGTTTACAACAAAACCTGTCTAAGAGACCCGTAAGACACACTTCCTTAGTTTCATCTCATACACTTACCATTTTACAACAGACAAACTCAACAATTCTGCTCCGAAATCACAAGTAATTCCGCCCAAGGCCAAGACTGCTCTCCATGTCTGCTCAACATGTGGCGACTTGGCCTCAGCTCTAGCCTATCATACAATGCAGATGCTGCCAAGAACTTTTCTGCGATGACCTCAAGTTGCGGTGTTTCAGGATACCAGCCAGCCATACCCGCACCAACTGCACTTAACAGCACGTCAAACACTACCAGGGCAGTGACTGCGGCCCCCACGGCGGCATGCGCATCAATCTATACAGTGCAAACAGGTGATAGCTGTAACGGAATTTGCAAGTCGCATAATGTGTCCACGTTCTCACTAATACAGAAAAATCGGTTGAATGCCTACTGCAGCCAGTTTCCTGAGGCAGGTACCAAACTCTGCATGCCAGCGTCATGCGATATTTATACCGTCGGTGCAAACGACACTTGCTATAGCATTGCCGCAAAGCAGCCCTCTTATATCACCGTTACACAAATACAAGCTTGGAATCCAAATCTCAACAGACTTTGCACCAATATGAAACAGCAAGAAGGCATGCAAATATGTGTCAGGTACGTTGATGTTTTGGTGTGTGCCCTGAGCTGGGACCTCGTTGCTGACTTTGTATACCAGCCCGCCCGGTGACAGTCTCCCGTCACCTTCGAACCCAGCCGCTACCACAAGCTTGATGACTTCAGTGTAAGCAATTCAACTCGAACTCAACTTCGGTATTCTAAAACTCCCTTAGACACATACCAACCAACATCGCCAACGGAACCAATGCATGCTGTGCTCAGTACCACAATGTCTCAACAGGCGACACCTGCAGTGGGATCACCATCCAAGCTAAGCCGGGAATTGCACTATCGGATTTTCTATTCTTGAATACAGGCATTGACCTGAACTGCACGAACCTACTGCTAGGGCAAAGCTATTGTATTCAGCCAGTAGGAGACATAGCGTCCTATTCCGGATATGGGTAATTTTCCCCGTCTACACCCAGGTCCTAGTGCTAATCTTTAGTAGAGTGACATTTACTGGCGCATGCACTGGACGAGGATCCCCTGCAACATGTTATGGCAACTACAGCGATCTGTCACCAACTCCCTTTGAAGGAGAGTCGGTATTTCCAACGGCCGCAACAAAAACGAAATTGGCACCTACGCTCCTTCCAACAGCCTCGGGGACTATTTCCAAATGCGCGCAGTACTTCCAGTATCTCAATACGGGAGATGACAAAATTGACAAGTACGCTAACAGCTGCAAAACGGTGGCTGATCTCTACGGCATCACATCCGACATGCTTCAAGAATGGAATCCCTCTTTGAAAGATGCCAATCCGTGCATAATTTCTAAGAGTTATCGTTATTGTGTTGCAGAACATGGTAATTCATCTCACGTAACCAATTTGACCCAGGATTGGACTTGGACTGACAATTCGTGCATAGCAGCGAACTCCACTCAGATATTTGAAGGCCCCACCAACTCCACTCAAAGGATTGAAACCATTACCTCTGCGACCAAAACCATTGAATCACTAAAAACCAGTCAACCCACCGTGACTTCAACTACCAGTGTCTCAATTATTGATCCATTGCCTAGCAGCCAGGAACTTGACCCAAAATCAATTGCCGCTCCTCAAGCGTCCACACCATCGCCATACCCCGTAAGTAACGTTGAAGATGTACACTTTCCTGTACTGACGCGCCAATGCATAGACCGGAATGAAGTCTGGTTGTACGAATTTTGTTCAAGCAAAGAAAGGGGATTACTGTTCCAAAATTTGCGATGGGAACAAGATTTCCATTGACGACTTCAAGAACTGGAATCCTGATGTAAAGGCAGATTGTAGTATTATTATGCTCGGCTACTACTACCGTATCAGCCACTGAAATGTTTAGAACGAAAAGAATTTGGGTTGCTGTTTTGGCACTCGAATCACGAAGACTTGGTTGTTTACACTCTACAAGCAAAGTTGATATGTCGCTCTGTCAAATTATTAGTCAAAATGGGAACTAGAATCGTCTTTTTATTCAGCGTTTCAACCAATAGAGACATGCAACTGGCATGGTAGATGTCGCATCCATGTCAATCACAAGATGTAAAAAGTGAAACAGCGCTAGATGACTAGCGTAAGTTGTCGAAAATTGGACGTGGCTATGGTATATCCTATAGGGTAAGCCAGGAGCGCGCGACAACAACATTCTTTGGCGATAATTTTCCGTAAAAAAGACATGCAGAGATACTAAGAATTTGGTCTATGACTAATGCTTGAATTCTGTATTTCGAGAGCTATCATTTGACATTGCAAAAATGCTCTTCGGTTGAGAGGAACTTGAAAACATGTCTGAGTGCCTGGCTTGACAATGTGCCTAAATCCTTTCTAACCTTTCAAGTCTTCGGCTCACAGAGCTTTATCACGCAACGCAACTTTTTCTAAATCTATTCTAAAAAATCAGGGACAGAGCAAAAACCATCCTTCCACAAGCAACTCATCAATCGCGTTGACCGAAATTATCACACGCTGGTTTATTTCGCGTTTTGTTTTCAACGCGTCAGGACTCATTTCAAAATCCCATATGGACCCAGCCTCTAACTGTTTTTGACCATAGCGTCAATGTGACCCACATTGGCTGGATCCTGGCTCTTGGTCTCGCATCGACAAACCATTGTGGATGGGAACAGTGGGCATTCGATCGGGAGGAGCAAGACAAAATGGTGAGATTGTTCTAAAATCATCACAGCTCAGCTCTGCCAACTCCATCGACCGCTGTCATAATGCATTCGAAGACCAGGTTGCCCGGGTCTTCGGAGGGGAATTTGGGCGAGGATGGGTAACATCCCGACACCATTACATTCACCCTTCGCGTCACAGATGGTTCTTCGCGACTATCGCTCAGTAAAACTGCACGTGTGCTTAAATATATGTACTATCACTACTCATAGAACAACTTGGCAGAGAACCCCCCTTTAGTAAACTTCTTCTCTGTATCAGCAGGGTCCCTAGTCCAATTCATCTTGATACGCGACCGGATCCACTCTCCTGCAGCGAGACCCTCGCGGTCTTGGCTGCTCTCCAAACCCAATCGTTTCAGGAGCGGACTGTCCACAGACCGCAAGTCGACAGAGTCGCTCGGCCGAACGAAATACAGGAGGCTCATTCGGTCATTTTGCGCCTGATCAGCTGGTGGCGCAACGACCCGATGGACGCTGCTCTTTAGAAACCCGTTGGTCCAGAACTGCAACGCGTCGGCAATATTGACAATGATGGAGCCTTGTTGCGGTCGCACGTATTTCCACCCACCTTCTGCCTCGTCAACTTTGATCTGGAGCGCCGCGATTGGCTGAGAGAAGACAAACGTGAGACTTCCGTAGTCGGTATGGCCACGAAGGTACATGTTTTTGTATTTGGTGTTTTCTGTGTTGGTTCTCGGCACGTAGCGCTGGTAGCGGAGAAACGAGTCACCTTCGTCTTCATAGCTATGGCCATTTACGAAATAATCCTCTGGGAGTTCAACAATAATGGCAAAAAGTTGGAGAAGCTTATAGACAATTTTCGTATGGACATGGCGATGGAAACGTTCAATCTCGGCTAAGTTCTGCTCGATTGGGGCTGGGTGGCGTCGAGATGACCCCGGCGTAAACTTGAACACTCCATAGAATTCCATGTTGTCACGCATACCGGGGTGAATTTCAATAGCACCCAGTGGACGATAGCCATTGTACGAGCCAGACTCCAGGTCTGCGCGATACTTGAGTTTTTCTTCCATGGGTAGCGTCAGGGTTGTGTGACCAATGGCGAATTGGCGGTCCACTTGGTCCTGAGTCAGGCCGAAGTTCTTGATGTAGAAGAAGCCTAAATGACCACCGGTGTTGTCAGAATTCTTGAGTATATCTTCATCTAAAAAGACCATCTGCTGGAGAAGGCATACCAATATTGTGGACTGCATCTTTCAGCTGACTTGCAAGGGCTTCTTTGCCACCCGGTTCATCGAACCGTGACATATCCAGGGTGACTAGATCAGCCCAGTCAACTGTTATAAAGATGCATATGTCAGCCTCTTATTCTAGCCGGTAGAGGATCGTGATGCAACTTACGCTCATGTTTTGTCTCAGATGCGTGGATGAACTTTCCAACCGATGGGGTGTTGTCGTCCTTAAGGACTCCAGTAGGCTGTCGACCAAGAAGTGTTGCCATACTCGTGGATATTCAATACTGTCTTTGCCTATGAAAGTATTGATGAGATTGGGAACTGATAAAATAATTCGTAAATCGTGATTGTAAAAGGCTAATTTAATGTAGAGATGCCCAAGGATACTGTCCGCTTCTAATATATCACTCCGTTTTCCCTGAAACCCCGCATTTTCACAAGCTCAGCCGAGCGGAGCGTGGGATTACAACTATTGTGAACTGCGAGTTCGATGCTGATGATCATGTCTGTTTCATTGCTTCTAAGGTGACATTGTAGGGTGACATAATACTACCATGCGTGTGAAACCCCCGCGCCCCATAAGCTCGGCAAAGCAGCTTGCGGGGTCTTGACGATGGCGAATTACGCTGCTGAAGATTTGATTCGGCTGCATTCGGTTGAACGGTGACGTCCTTACATGACATGATGACCATTGGTGGTAGTTGATGAATAGGTCGGTGTATCATGATCAATACCTAAATACTCCGAATATGGCGGTTAAAGATGCTAGGCCTTTCCTTGTCTTTCGACCGGGCCAAACCATCAAGTAGTGGCAAGGTGATCAAGAAGTTGTAAGTCAAAAGGTTCCAGTAGTGTCATAATTCGCTATACCATCTAATGGAGAATTCGTCGCCAGGCGAAGCTATGGCACTATGGACAATTTTAGCTATTCAGCGGCGAGCTCGGGCTTCGAGTTCATTGTGTAGCCGGAAAGCTTTCTGAATCTTGAGGTTTACTCCATAATTTCTTTTGACTTGAGGTTGGGAGGTAACTCTTTTGCCACATCTATTGAAAAAAGGCTAGTCGCTCGGAGGAAGTCGATTTTGAGCGTGCGACCAAGAGAAGATCCGATGAAGATTGCGTTTTTGGTTCCGGAACAGCAAGAGGAATCCTTTGGTCGATATTCGACTGGTAGCTAGAGGACCTTTTTGCCATCCCAAGGTACCCAGGAACATTCCTCACTGTCAACTCAAGGTGATTTGCGTCGAAACCCCACATCTGTAATTGATCGGCCAAATCGACTGAAGCCCGCCATCGGCAACTTGGCGAAAGAGCCGCCGTTTTGATATCCACTAAGGTCAGCCTTTGACTCTCAAGCGAAACATTCTTCGTATCCTAAAATATGTGGCCGAACCTATAGCCGTTGCCTGTTCCTAATATGGGCAACAATTGAGAATCAGGTCGACAAAGCAGCCTGGTTGAAGAGTTTGCGCATATTTTCCCCGATCAACTGTCAGATTTGAGATAATTTTAGGCAATTTTGGTGCGCACTCACCGAAACTTATGGTTGAGAGGTAGACTCAACCGTCGTTCACAAAAACGCTGTTCGGACGAGCCCCATTACATAGGCTTTCTACCATGAGTAACTTTTGCACCGCTTTTACTGCGAACCAACATGAAGGCTTTTTATGTCACATGATACAGTTAAATGGAGTCATTTGCAGAATAAACTTTTCACAACTCTGATTATTGCCACTGGCCACGTCACTGTCCTATTGGAAGACTCGGTTGAGCAGTTCCTTTTCCTCAGGGAAGGATAGAAAGCAAAAAGCTATGATGCTTACAACCTATTATCCTCGAATACAAAGCCCGCCCTCTGATGAAAAGGGCCCCCTCTACCCATAGGGCGTCTAATTAGTCAAGGAGAGAAACTGTGGGAAGCTTGATTCTCGGGACTAATTTTCTGGGTCCAAAAAGGCAACGGAAAAGGGGGACCAGCAGCAGGGGCGATTGAACGGAATCCAAGAATCGAGGTCAATACTGTAACCAAGCTGAAAACGAAAGCCTATTCTGATACATTGAAAAGACCGCAACAATACAATGCAGGCCGGGCTGACATTTTGACGTTGGCCTTGGACGAAGCTAGACGATCCCACGATACTTGCCAAATTTTGAACTTCACGGTTTTCTCGGTTAGTGCCAAAGTATCCACAGGGCGCTAACTATCAGCTATGGTTTTCTCCATTCATGCTCTGGATCAATTCTTTGCCTTACTATTTGTTGCTGATGAAGTGATGAAGGGGGCGTGGTCTTGATGGATCTCGATCCGCAGTTATCAACAACCAACAATGGGCCACCCCCACGCACCCCGCCCCAAATTCCATCCCACACACTGCAGTCGAGTCTCGGGCCATTTTCTGACATTGAGCAGGTTGAGTTAATTGCCCCCTCTCAGCCGCAACTACAACATGGTAGTTTGACTTTGCGTCAAGGTGATGAGAGTGACGGAACGTGCCAGAACGTCTAACACCTGAACCACCCAGACATGATTTATAGAATCCCGACGCTCCTCTTGCCTTGCTGATGGTTTAACTCAACATGTGGGGTCTGCTTTGTAAAGCTTATTGCGTTCGCCTGAGCCGCGTTTCAGATTCTATGGATGGAAGAACTGGACAGCCAAACTTAAATAATAATTGTAATAAAAGTCGGCTTACCCTCCAAAAACCTTTACTGTAATTCTTCCTTTCTCCCCCAACTTCACCTGGTTCAAACAATCGACACAACAATTTCACGATGAATGTCAATACCAACGAACTCGAACGCCAAAGTCTCCCCAACCATGCAGAGACTCTACATGAAGATATGCATGGACTGACTCTATCTGAGACGGCAATCGGCCCCTATATCGACAACCTTGACTACCGTCTCGCTGATTTTAACGCAATGCAATCTGTTATTCCGAGGATGAATGTGGCCCCATTAAATGCAAGCTGTCTTGCCATCATGATGATTGCGCCGGCTGAGCCTTTGGGGGAAACTAGCGAATGGATCATTAAGGAGACTAAATTGGGTGATGATGCCGACTTCACGCATCTGGGCCGCTATTGTCAGAAATTTTGTTTTCGGGGACCCATTTTCTTGATGGCATGTACGTTTAACTAGCTGAGAAAGGAATTGTATTCCTACCATCCCCATCGAAGCCTACTGACCTCTCATTTAGTTGTTGCAAATCGAGGTGTGCCTCCTGCTCCGAATGCATCCGAATCTTCTGCGTCGGAGTGTCGGACCCGACATAGCAATAGCTGCTTGATCACAGGAGCGAAAGACCCCCAAGTTGCCCATATATTCCCCTTTGCAGGAAATGATGACTTTCAAACTTTGCCGGTATACTTCTGGGCGCAAAATTTGGAAAGCTCAAGTCCGCAAACAGGCATTATGGACATATTACTGGACTTCTGGGGCATATCTCGTGCCAATAAATGGAAGGAGCTGTTCGAACAGGGGGCTAGTTCTGAACCTCGCAATCTCATCTGCCTCAGTCCCCAGTTCAATCGTTGGTGGCATCAGGCTAAGTTTGCCTTTAAGCCAATAATGAAAAAGGAAACAGAAGTGCATCTACAATTTCATTGGCTCAAGCCATCGACTTTTAGTCGGGGCGAATGTATTCAGGGAAATAACTTCCTTCGACAAGCTGGCCTCGATAATCTTGAGTGGGGTAAGCAGCCGGTTATCCACGACAAGTGTGACCTGCCAATTGTTCAGACGGGTCAAATCTTTATTATCCGAGCAAGTGATCCAAAAGAACTCCCAGATATGGATCTTTTGGAGTTCCAGTGGATCTTCATGAGAATGGCGGCAATTGCGTGCGGAGGACAGGTATCCGAGGGCTACAATGGAGGGCAAGACGATCTGTAGTGCTATAGGCACAATGCATGGGGTTGCTATTATTCTCAGTTCTCATTCTCAATTAGAACACTGCTCTGCTAAATTATGAAGGATGGCTACTCGTGCTCTTATCATGTGAACCTATTTTCGCTCATGAGCAATCTATTACGAATTTGGCACTGTTGGCACTGAGACAGTATCGAGTCGCAATTATTAGATGCATTTTCGTACTTATCTCCAGTGTTCATGGCGCCGTCAAGTTGGCACCTGTCAACGCCTGTCAAAGCCTGGCAGGGTCCACTGGTGCTGGGCCGAGACCTTTTGTCTCTCTTTCTTCTTTTCTCTCTTTCTTCTTGCTGTTTCTTCACCTTCGACACCATCATCACCACGCGTCTGGCATCAACGTCCTTTCTACCTGTCGCACCCGCGCATTTCCGCTTGTCCAGTATACACAGAAAAGACCATCCCATACGTACAAGCTTCTTGCCATTCTTCAAGCCACGTTCCAAGCCACCTTCGCAATCGACGATGGCATCAAACGATCCTGTTTTGGATAACGCCATTGCCGCAATACGCCGTGAGCTTACCAGGGCGCAGATTCTGGACTTGGCTGTACTGGCGGAACACTACAGGCCCACCGTACAGCGTTATCTGGATGATGTGCCCGCGTATAGGCAACAGTTCGAGATTCCAAAGAATGACTACATCACTCACCCAAAGAGGCGATACGAGATCTTCAACGAGCTGCAACTGGCGGTATAGAATAAACACCAGAAGTGCTTGGCTGGAGCGGCCATCGGCATAATAATGGTGGCGCCGATAGAGAGACTGACAGAATTGGTCAATGAAATTCGTTACCGGTTACCACATATCGCTACCGGCATAATCCGCGATATTTTTGAGGATTCTTCCGTGAATGGCCCTCATGCCATATACAGATGTGGGTGAACAGTGCCATACTTGTTTTCAATATTCTATAATTTGAATATACTAACGCAACATCAAAGTCCTGGCGAAAGGGGGTCCTCCTCCTAATACTGACTGGACTGGACTCAACCCCCCAGTGAAGCCGTCCGCTAACTCGGAACCACACCGACCCCAAAAAGCCAAGGACCAGGTTTGTGATCTTATCGGATATTTGTAGAGATATCATTGGCCTTTCTGACATGATTATAGAGCCAAGACCGAGACAATCAACTCTGTTGTATTACTCGCAACGACATCATCGAATCGGCTCATATTTTTCCGGCCTCCTGCACCGATCCGGAACGGTCAGCGTCAATGCAAAGCGTCATGGATAGATTTTGGACAGCCACCGAGGCCATTGATTTCCGGAATTTACTACGAGATCCAGATCTTCTGTCTTCAGCCCAAAATCTCATTACTTTGAGTCCCGATATGCACACCCTGTGGACCAACGCTGCATTTGGCTTAGAGCCCATAAAACACAACGATACAGAGATTCACCTGAAGTTCCATTGGCTCAAGCCTTCCCTCATAAAGAAAGAAGCCGAAATTTCACTGGATGATCATGGGTACCCTGAACGAAGTGGCATCGATAACGATAGTTGGGGTCCTCAGCGCCAAGCTTTTCGCAAGAGTGGGTTGCCAATTAAAACCGGTGATATAATCATCATATCATCGGAGGACCCGGAACTGCTCCCGCATGTCAGATTATTTGAATTGGCATTTATTTGGGGGCGAATCTCAGCTATTGCGGGTGGTTGAGAATGGTTTAAGAAACTTCCTTTTTTTGGGCGGGGGATAGGGCTGGTGTGTATGGGGTGATAGGTTAATGTATGGAATTTGTTTCAGATGGGCCCTGGAAAATATTGAACGAGAACGACCAAACGCGACGAGTTTCATTGGAGGTTGTGGTATAGCAGCAAAAAGCAAGCCATGCGTAATGAACATTCTTTACCTCAAAGGCCAACCTGGTACCTTCCTCGATGGCGCCGTCGATGAAACCACGCCAGCCTAGCGCCCAATCTGCGCTAGCAAAGAGGACGTTGCCTTGCCGTCGCCTGAGGATCTGGAGATATTTAAATGCGAAGGCCGGGCGGAACATGCGCCAGCCACCCTTGGCGTACTGATTCCGGCCCCAGTCATGCCACATCTGTGTGCATACGTTAGTCGTGATTTCTCGTTGAAGAATGGAACTTACTATTTTATGAATAGGAATGTTTGGGAGGCTTCTCTGAGCGTCTTCGTAGAAGGAATTGGCGTCCTCCAGAGTATCCAAGCTTTTGTCATTCCGACCGAAGGCAACCATGTGGCGACAGCCAGTGCTCTCTGTCAGACCGTCTCCAAGGGTGCTCACAATGCGCGACTTGGAGTAGTCGAGAACAGAGAAGAGGTGGGTTTCGCTGCCGCTGATCTCGTAATGAATGTTGGCGCCCGCGTGGATTTGGCCGAGCTTGGCCGCTTCCTCTCCGAGCAAGTCCAGGGGAGGTTCGAAGTGGACATCCGGCATGACGTTCAGCGGTAGTGTGCTGATGATTCGACGGGCGCTGAACTTTCGTCCGTCCTCCAAGGTCATGGTGACCGATTTTCCCATATCATACACTGAGCGCACTTGGGACTGGAAGACGTAGGACAGGCGCTTCGTAGCGTGGGCCTCGTTGAAGAACTAAAGGGCAAAGTGGCTCTGACCCTCTTTGACCTTGTAGCCCTCTGTGAACTCGTAGAGGCCGTGGGTGGTGTAGCCGCTCAGGGCCCACCAGCGGAGAATGTCAAAGAAGCCGATGCAGCTAAAGTCCTCGTTTCCCGCGATGCCTTCGATCAGCCCCTTGAAGATACACAGTTCAGTGGCGGTGAGGGCACCGTGGATCTGCTCTAGCCTGTCGGTCACTGAGAGGGGTTCGCAAGCCCGCGCCTCGGGATTGCTTAGGGAGTCGCGTGGGAAGGGCATCGCGTCGCTGCCCTGGTTGCCATCGAGGTTGCAAAAGATCTTGAAGGCGTTGTCTGCAAGCTGGTCCTGCAAAGAGAGTAAGCTATCGCGTCGAGGTGGAAGAGCAAATTACCGTTGAAGTGGAGCTTATGAGGGAATGGTGTGACCTACAAAAGTCTCCAGACTAAACTGCTGTATCTTACCGTTGTCATCGACACTGACGGTGCGCATCTGGGCGGTTTCGTCTTTTGTCATGACAAAGTCTCTGTGAAGGCCATACCTCGCCATCTCGCGGTAGACGTGAGGCTGCTCCCAATGGATTCAGGTGCCGCCCATCTCATACATGTGGTCATCGACATCCGCCGTCCATGTTCTCCCTCCGATGCGATCGCGAGCTTCTAGCAGCAGGACTCGCATGCCTGTTTGGATGGAATTGTAAGTAGAGACCAGTGCAGAAGGAAGTGCACACGTACCAGTGGTAGTCAAGTCGCGGGCGGCAGTCAATCCGGCGAAACCAGCACCGATGACCATTGCGTCAAAAGACTTCGCTGGTGTATTGGTCACGTTGGTGATCGGGGCAAATACTCCCCTACATGGGAGGCCATTGGAGATGGACTCGCGCATCTCGTACCGGTGGCCTTCGCATGTTTGCGCCGTTGTTTTCACTTGAGCCATTCTGCAAAGCCTTGGTATGCCCTCTACGATTGAATGAAGGGCTAGAAACGATGCAGAAATGTGTATGCGCGTCGTCTCTGATTATCTACACCAACTAAATTACTACCTCGGACGCTCATCCAGTACATATAAGGCTCCCCACAGCGGGCAGCGTGGTGGACTCCGATGCTACCGTCAGCGGTGCGGGGGCAGGTTCTCGGATGTTGCCGGTCGCTGAGACTCAAACGTTTAGCGATAGCACTAAACTGAGAATCGGATCAAATTTCCATTAAGGGATGCAGCATGAGATGACGAGGCCAGGGAGCAAATTGCAAACTCGGCGTTGGGACAATGTAGTTAAGCAGCGTGATGGTCTCAATCTCATTTGGACTGCCATATCGGGCAACCTACGGGTTCAAAGGGTGGACTTGCGGGGAACCCTGGCTTGGCTCCGGATTGACCCCAGCGAACTTGGCCGCGCCAGAATGGAGCCCGACTGAAGACATGAGTGTGAGGCGGTGGACTAATGACACTCAAAACCAGAAATGAGCTTCGGCTCAGCTACCTAAGCAGCCGATCCCGCTGGTCGAGGCGCCTTCGAGCGAAACCCCGACGACCTGGCGCACGACTTCATCGCCGAAGGACGGAGTGCCAGCTCAATTACTCCTGGCTCACATATAGATGGAGAGCCCACATACCAGTCCTGCTCAACCGCCCGCAATCATCCTTTGTCCCCTTCTTCATAGCCGATACTAGAACAATGTCGGGCGCACTCGAGGGCATCTACGAACCGGGCATCGTCGACCCCGGATTTCCCTCCACCAACGGGACAAAACCCTTCTGGCACTCCAAGCCGCATCCTCGCGCAAACCACCAGTCACAATGGCCAACAGATGTCGTCGATGTCGTCGTCATCGGGTCCGGAATCACGGGCATGAACATTGTGCGCACCCTCCTCCAGAAGCGTCCCGACCTTCGCGTCGTGCTCGTTGAGGCGCGGTCGCTGTGCTCAGGCGCGACTGGCCGCAACGGTGGTCACTGCAAGACCATGACGTTTGCTATGTGGGAGGAGCGCAAGCACTCGTTCGGAATCGAGGAGGCTGTTCGCATCTCTGCGTTCGAGCACAAACATCTCGAGGCCATGGCCAGTGCCATCCGGGAGGACGGCGTCGACTGCGACCTGGTGCTCACGCAGGGGATTGAGGCCTACTACAACCAGCGAGATTTCGAAAAGGCCATCAAGGCCCTCGAGGACATGCGAGCACATGCGCCCGACCTGGCGGACAAGCATACTTTCCACGCCGACAAAGACTACCTTCGGAAGGTCTTGAAGCTCTCACCTCGCGCTGTCGGCGCCATAGCCATCCCAGCAGCATCTCTCTGGCCGTACAAGTGGATCAGCACTGTGCTGGGCCGATTGATAGACCAGGGCAAGCTCAACGTCCAGACCAACACCCCAGTGCGGCAAGTCATCGATCGTCCCGAAGACAGCTATGCCACTGTGCGGACCGACCGCGGCGACATCAAGGCAAAGCATGTCGTCCACGCAACAAACGCCTGGCTTGGCCGACTCCTTCCTGAGCTGCGGCCCTTCATCTCTCCCGTGCGGGGCAACGTCGTGGCCTACGCGCCAGTCGAGAAGAACGGCAAAGGCACGTCGCCGCTGGGCCTGGACAGTAGCTACTCCCTGTGGCTCCGGTACGGTTCCAAGGACTACGACTACCTGATCCAGCGCGAGGACGGTGGGGTCATCGTCGGGCGCGCCAACACAGGCCGGAAGGCCACGGGCGACGACAGCGAAACGGACCTGTCTGCCATGGCTCACCTGCGTGGTTTCGCCGACGAGGCCGTGGCGTCGCCTATGCCAGGTTCGTCTGCCCAGATCACACACGCCTGGTCCGGAATCTTGGCCTTTTCACAGGACGCCGTCCCGTTTGCCGGACGTCTGCCGTTCCCTGGGCGGGCGCACCAGTGGGTGTGCGGCGGCTACCATGCCACTGGCATGATCAAGGCCTTTCTCACGTCGCAGATGCTGGCGGGTCTGATCCTCGGCGAGCCGTACCCTGAAGACTTTCCTCGGTCCATCTTCGCGACAGAGGACAGAATCCGACAGCTTAGGAAGTCCATCGAAAGCGGGGAACCAGTGGTGATCAAGGCGAGACTTTAATACGGGAGGGTCGTGTATGAGAGTTCATATTTAACGCAGAACGTTATGTACTAGGTTGGTATAAAGAAATCTCATAATAGATTCTGGTTAATATAGCAGGTCGAATTTTGAAGTTTTAAAATCTATTCTTTAACAGGTTATGTATCTTTTGTTCCTGTTGGTTGACTTAATTCTTCGATGGCGTTGTCAATTGTTCCTCTCATGCTTACAAGTGCCATTTAACTGTAAACACACGAGACACTGCTCCTGGTCGTTGAAGCCCATATGCTTCTGTCATGCAAAGGGTCAGCGACGCTCGTAGTTACAAGCAGCTGCTGGGGGTCGGGCCAGCGCTGAAGTGGTGGGGCTTGGTGTCAGGACAGGAGGAGGCCGCCCCGCCTGAGCCCGGATATCTCGGCCTAAACGTAGATTGCCCCATATCAGCAAAGTAACCTGCTGCAGACTCACTCACGTCGCGGGCTTCATCCTACGTGGCGAAACGGCTTTCCCGCTTCCGCTTCCACTTCATGTGGGTATCAGTGTAAGTTTCTCGGCTTCCCGCCCTGCAGACACGAGGGGGCAGGTTGAATGAGAATATTTCCGCATCGGGAAATGAGCTAGAGATGGGCCATGTGGAGAGCTGGGGCCTACAAGCGCAGGTGCGGCAATCTCGCATTGCTGTGATTCGGCAATTAAGCCTAGATGGGTGGGGGGGCCCTGGAGGTGTTTAATATGACCCCTGTCTCACCCTGACGAGCCAAGTTTCGATGGGGCTCAAGTAGCCATCAGACGTCAGGCCGGTTACGGCGACTCATGACCAACCTGAAAATGCAGAGCGGGAGTTTTTTGTTTTCGTCCTGTTATCAGAGCACATGCAATTTAATAACGGCTTTGGCTTGCGACCAAATCTCCAATCACCTGTGGGACATGGTTCCACATCCGAGCGAGAGCAGTCGCTATGTTTGGCACAAAGATAAGTTCATTGACACCGTATTAATTATTGCATCATTTTTGTTTTTTAAATATCGTCCTGTGTATTGCTTTATTTACTCGCTTATTCTAAACTAGAACATGGATCATGTATCATGTATGGCATGCCCTGGATTGTCAGGCATTGGCTATAGGGTAGTTCGCTCGATGGCAATCTGAACTGGCATATTTCCAACCACCGCATCCAAATGAATTCAATGTCTGCATCTAGATAGGGTTGACAGCATTTTCACGCATCTTCCACCCCAGAGAATATATGAAAAGACAGCTTACGGGGTCAGCTATGTGAGGGGAAATTGTCGTGGTGTACATTCCGCAATCTTTAATCTTATAATATGGCCTTGAGGAACCGTCAGGTCGACTCTCTTTGCGGTTGGTACTATACAAAATAACCCGTCAATATAATCACATCAAAAAGAGTTGAGATTGGGGCAAAAGCGCTGTCCACCGTTCCTCCGGGCTCCGAGCCCAAATCTTCCGCAAGTTGTCCAGTCCCGACTCGAGATTTTTGAACCGACTCCTCGCGTAGTGTGTTGTGAAGAAATTCTCAAAGAATGATTTGTGCTCCTCAAGTAGGCAATCAGAGGCTGCCACAAAGGCAGCCCATATCAGAACTTTTCCGCCAGGCGACCCATCGGGGAACATTTCGAGTGTCTCCTTGAAAGACTGGAGTCGCTTTATTGACTGGGATATTCGCATCGAGTTCATCGGCTCGGACAGAATTGTGTTTCGATATCTGGCTTGGTCGATATATATATCGCAAGCTTGACGGACAATATTCGGTATCATCAAGAGCGCCTCAGCATGCTCAGGTTGTCGCTCAAGACAGTACATGAGGCAGTCAAACATTTGTTCGGTCCTCACCCTGGACGATATGACGGCGATTCCTTGATCCTCGCTCAAAAGAGGGGCGGCGTACACGCTTAGTCTGTGGTTGAACCGTGGTTAGTAGATGGTCCGACACGCCAAGTATAACAACTGGCAGGAATAGGGACCCAGGATTAGCTGTCAGATCATGATGCCAAACGTACTTATGAATCTGCCGAGTGATGAACTCGGCAACCTCGCCGCTCCCCAGCCCCTTGTCTCCACCGATGGCATCTACAGCAGACTGCAGCATGCCGAACAGGATGGGGAAATCCGTATAGCCAGACACCATGATGGCGGTCAGGAGCAACATTATTGTCAAAATGATGCCATGTTGATTCTCACGGGAGAGGTCGGCAACTATGCCGCGCTTTTGCAAGCCAAGGATGGTGCGGGCGTAGAGCTGGTTAGGGTCGATGCCTTGTTGCTCCTGCCACATGCCGACTGAGGATGAGAGGTGAAAGGCAGAGACGGTCAAGACCGCATCCATCACTAGGGCGTCGCTATGTGCGATTGGAAGTATTAGATGGCGCCAGCCGTTGTGTGATCCATCTATCACGAGCATTTCTGTAGCGATGTGATCTGAGTCTGGATTCACGCATTAGTATAGCTTCGACTGAGCCATCGAGCTTCAGATCGTGAATCCCAAATCACGCGGAGTAGAGGAGAACCACTTACAATGAGACAGTAGGCTTCTCTTCCACGCTGGAACTGCCTCTAGGCTCTGGCATGTCGGCAGCAACGGGTTCTCCGATGGAGATGGAGTGAGACAAGCTGTGTTTGAAGCCGTGTCGACATTCGAGGGCGAGAAATTGGGTTGGGGCATAACCGACCCAGCATCACGCTCAGTCTCTAAATCCCACGGAGAGGCAGATATGAGATCCGCTGGGTCTGTCGGGGATTGTGAATTACCCGACGATGAAAGTTCGGAAAACGAGGAGTGAGAGTTCGAAGAGGCTTGGCCGTTTGTGGGTCCCCTTTTCTGCATACGCCGTGTCCGTAAAGACCTTCGCCTTGGTTGCAACCCATGAAAGACAAATCTGAATTGACGCGATACGGCCTTGTCCTGCGCATTCTGAGGTGTCGAGTCGCTGTCGAGTTGCTCGCTGGACTCGGCCTCACCGTTTCTACGCCCTCAATGTCAGTAGACGAGCAGCTTGCCGCAAGGTTGGCTCACCCCTCATAAACGTTGTCCATTGTCTTACCGACCCAGTGGCCCCTCGAGGCAACGCCGTCATTAAAGCGGTGGCGAATACCCAACCCGCTACACTTGAGATTTCTGGAGCGACATTTCTGGCACTCTGGAACACCACGGTCGCAATCTATGCGACGCTGTGAGCACTGGTAGCAGCCTACTCTACGTTGTCAGTCTATACCCGGGGTGCAATCGATAGATTGATGGGTGCAAAATACCCTTTACCTTGGGCAAGTACGCTGGCTTCTTGGGGCCCATGTCTGGGGCGTCTGCGTGGAGCCTGCCCCCTTGCGCCGCGTCCAACACAAGCACGCGGGAGCTGCCTGAATCCAAATCAAGAGCCGATCACCCGCAGAATAGAAGGAAAACAGAAATTGGCGGCGCAGAGCTTCAATGCAGTCCCAATAAAGGATGTAGAACGAGGCTGAATGGGAAATGTGCAATGAAAACCCGGCAGTGGAGTAGCGCCCATTTCCCCACGGATGCGTCACATGCGGGGAGCGACTTCCTCAGAAAACACCCCCACTTTCACTCTTTAGCTCCAATGGTCGGATTTATCGGAATTTCAGCAACCAAGCACAACTACGGGACAAAGAGGTGTTTGTTTAGATCCCCCAGAGCTTGAAGATTCTGGCATACTGGTTGAGTTCATCCATATTATTTTTGAAACTCTCGTTTCTAGAGAAATTTGTGGGCGATAATGACTTTGCCTTTCCATCATCAGTTCTGCAAAGTCAGGGACTGCTTGCGTAGAGGTACTGAGAAACTCCAAAAAAATCATCTGAATTGTAGGCCCGTGGATGACTAATTTTGATGATGATCTGGAGTTCCTCTCTGTGTCTTTCAGAGTGGCGTAACATTTCGAATGGACACCTAAACACTGTAGCATGCCATCCTCTTAATTCTTCCTTCAACTCCACTTTCTAACACTTACACACATAACTTATTTCGTGCAGCGAGCTGGTTCATTTACCGAGCCAGCCAAGCCGTACGAAAGTTGGATCCATTGCAGGCAAGAATGTCCCCACAATCCCTCGGCAAGGTTAATTATCTGTTCGAGGCAGGGTCAAGCTGGGATGATAGAGGGTTTGACTATCAGAACATGATGTGAGTGGAGAGATAAATTTGAACAGCTCGAATTGAAGAGGGCCCCAGGCGGCAGTTTAAAGTAATTCTATACTAGGACCACTTCCACTGACGATTTGACGAACCTTGATTTCGCCTACCCTCTCCTTATTACTCCGACAGACATCAGCCATTAATATGTAGGACACGTCATGATCACAGAAGATCTCTCAGTGGGAAATGTCAGCTCTGGAAGTGCCTACAAGACCAGTAGATGCGAGTCAGATGCTATTCCCATGGTGTTTGACTGGTTACCAATATAAGCCATGTTCTGCTTGTTTTCGCAGTGCGAGGACTGTGGCTCTGCAACCCACAAAACAGCGCAGGCAGCAAAACGATCCAAGCAATAACGACGCGAGAGTGCAAGGAAATTTTGGGACCAAAGCTGGCAGCTGTTGGCTGTGCCAGACGGACAAACATTAATGCAGCTTGTTTGCGCGGTTGGCTGCACTGTCCCCACGTTGGGTGCCGTCGGTTTGTTGGTGAATCAGGCACCGAGTTGTGCATCATTGATCGCAAGAGATGCTCGATAATGGTTAATGGTCTCTTCATAGCGTTTGTCGCTTTGCACTGTGCTTGCATCCACGCAGGAGGCCTACCACCAACGCGTGCCCGGAGTTTGCCTGTCGCCCTACTCATGCACTTCATTGTCGTCCGCACCTCTGCACCCGCTGCCACTGCCATCGCCTTCCTCACTTTCACACATAACCTGACGTCCAGTTTACCGCAACAATTCATCCTTCAACCCTCAGCTTTCGCTCTCGCCATCCGTATCAACCTCCAACCACCTCATCCCCTCTATCGATCTTTCGCTCTATCGACTCCAACCTCGTCAACGCCACGGCCGTCATAGCCTGGCGGCGCGAACTACAACATGGCCAGTCCTCTGGGGGACCACATGACTGCCCTGTTCCATCACCTCGTGCTCCCGCCGAAGCTCCCACAGACTAACGACGATGATGATGTGTCCCTTCGACTCGCTTTCGGAAAGAGACTGCTAGCCGCTTGTGCCACGCTCCAAGACTGCTGTCATCGCCAAGATGCCCTTTGGGCTACTTTGATGGAGTCTTTCAAGATGGCACGCATCGTGAATCAAGACCACCTATCCAAACCAGACCTGCTTAATGCCTTCAAGAGCCTTTGTCAAGATGGCTTTAGTGGGTGGTTGGTTCTGCATATCGCCAAGCAGAATGCGGGCCTACTGATTCATCGAGAAAACGAGTATGTCTTTCATTTTGCCTTTCATCCACAGCTGAGCACATACTGACTTCTGTCTTCTACCAGAACCATCATCTTTGAGGCTTTCGACGCTGCCGCTCCGACAGAAAAGGTACTCCAGGCAAAACACGCCCTCTCCTGGGACTTCCCATCCCGTGCCGTTGCCGTCTCAATCGACCATTTCGGCAATGAATCTTTCCAAGGCAACCTCGCCGACCTTCTTGAGCAAGCCAGTGTCGAAGACCTTGACAGATTTGCCGCCCGCGCCAGCAAGAATGGCAAACTCGTCGTTGAGAGACGTGATTGCCCCAGCTCCGCACTCATCAGCGAGATGCTCATGTCGCTGCTCGAGGGCCTTGGGAACGCTTCCAGCGTGCGCCTTGTCCGTAAACGAGTTCGTGACGATGTCATCTTGGGCTCTTCAGAGATACCTTGGCGGCGTTCGGCGTATTGGTTGGTTCTTCGTGTCGCCACCAGGCGAATACTCGCCGACACGATTGGAGATACCGTCATCGACCACGTTTATTTCAAGTTCATCATGTACGCTGTACTTTCCCAATTCCTGCTGGAGGCTGCCGGAACACTGCATCCGGAGAACACCGTTATGCTTCAGGCAAAGCTTGGTCGTCGTCTCGCCAAGCTTGAATCAGAGAGAGCCGCTGCCTCTGGGGAGCTCCTCCAAGCCTACGACAATTTCTTCACAGTCACAGGCGAAACATTTGCTGCCAACTTGGAAAATGCCTGTGAACAGGTCTCGCGTGCATGGGAGCATGCCAAAAAGAACTCTCTTCGTCGTATCCCCCACCTGCCGCGACGCGCAAATGACGGTGATCTTGTTTTGAAACTGCCCAATAGCGGTCAATATCTTCTCGATCTCTTGGAATACCAAGACAGCCAGCCTCGCTCCAGGGCTGCATATGACCTCTCTTTCTTGAACCAGGGCACCGTATCACAAGTCAACCATCTCTCAGGCCGTTACGCAAAGTTCGTCGAGTGCGAAGCTGAGGCGGCAGCGCAGCTCCTTGCCCCTGCGATCGATGCAGCGAGGACATGTGATATGTTGGCTCAAATGATTGGAAAGTATCTTGATATGACTGAGGATGCATACAAAGATGATGCAATTCTCATGAGCCGACGTCTATTGCGACTGTTTGAGCTTTGGATGTCTATGGATATTGCTGCCACCAAGGCCTGTCCTCTTCTCAACAAGTATCATCCGATATTTGTTCCTCGAAGCCTTGATATACTCTGCCTCCTCACGGTAGACGAAATGTCTCGTCTGAGTGTCGTCCAGAACTATCTTGCCTCTCGCGTCGACTCCCACGACCCTGCTTATGGTTCCATCTTGGGTGAACCAAACAGACCCTTCGCCTTCTCCGTGCGGTTTTTTGGCACAGCCAAAGAGGGAGCACCCATGAAGAGTTTGCAGAGCCGAATAGTTGCTGCGTCTGCCAAATCAAGAGATCAAAAGATCTCAGAAATCGACGAGCTCATGGAAGAATATAACCAACTCAGTCAAGACATACAACAGTATCCCTGCACATGCACCCGACTACTGGATGGTACGAAAGATATCAGGGGTTGCACACGATGTTGGAAATGGCGTTGTCGCAACAGACTCAAGATTGAAGTGCACGAGGATTTCCTGCCTGCCAAGACCAAGCCGAATGGTGCCGTTGAGCGAGCCTCCATTGTTTTTGAGCTGATGATACCATATTTCCTCGTGGAGTATCGACTGGCCACATTGAAACTGGTCATCTTGGGCACGAAGATTGCATCTGTCCCTAGAAGCGAGCCTCCACTGCTGTTGAAAGCTTTTCGTCAGCTCGATCGATTTTGGTCCTGTTCCGGCAATGCTAGCGAAAGGCTCACGTTGGCGTCTTCCAAGAAATCCTTTCTTCAGACACATTACAAGACCATGAAACTGCCTGCCAGCCAAAAAGATGTCCTCATGCCATTTGGCCCCCAGTTCTCATTATACGACACCCTTCACAAAGTGTGGGTTAGTGATCTCCCCAAAGTGCCTTGGTTCCAACATCTCTTAGGATCCTGGCTACCCAAATCTGTTTCAGACCCGTACAGGGACGAAAAGCAACACAGTGATGCAGGCGAAGTTTTTCGCCCATCGTCGTATCAAATTGTAGCAAACGCGCCCAACAACCCCCCTGGCATGTCATCGCGCGAGTTCTCTGCCTTCCAACGAATCGTTTCTGGACGGCGCCGACGTTGGCCAGAACTCCTAGTGGAGCTTGGCGCGACCAACCTAAACCACAGCAGCGAGACGACAATGGCCTTCCTGAATCACCTGGCCCTCCAAGCTGGACCCACGGACCAGAAGTCGGATGTTCTTCGAGAAGCTCATGGCTGGTTCACTGATCGGGAGTTTTGCCTGAAGCTATGCAAAGCTCTCATGAAACGACTCGATGCCTTGGTCTCAAACTGGCGCGAAATCCGGTGTATGAGTGTTATCATCACATTGAGTCTACGACTGTACCACCTCTGTCCGAATGATCTCCGCGCACATGCTCGCGAACCTATTACGAAGATACGCAGCATCATTTCTGGTTGGATTGTTCAATTGCGCGACGATGTTAGATCTGCGTGCGATGCCAACACTGCTCAAAGCGCCGCAAGATATGCATTTGGGGCAGCATTGCTCTGTCGTCAGACATTTCTCCATGTATCGATGAACGATTCTGCCCTATTCGATTGTAATAGTCTGTATTGCTTTCTGCGGGCATCCATTGCTCTTCAAGAGAATATCCTTGTCAACCTCGATGAACTCGAACCACTGTCGAGACGCCTCCTCATCCATGACTTGCATATGTCTTATTCTACGAGACAGGGTATTAAAAAATGGGTACAGTCTGACTTCGACGCTATTGGGGATCTTGTCAATGAGACTTGGATCGGAAAAGATGCATCTAATCGGAAACATTTCACGTCGTGGAGCTTCTTGACCGGGCCTCACCAATGGTGGGTGACGTCGAAAACAGAGCCAATGAGGCGAGTAGCTTCACAGACAGTACACTACCATGTACTCCAGGGCCACCTACTGGTAGACGGAAAGCCTTTGGGCCGACTTCCTCTGGAGATACGAAAGGATCCGGCAATCCAAGAGCTTTTCGGTAAGCAGCACTTGCTGACCCGTGCATCAGGCCTCGAAGCCAGTCAGTATCAGGTCATGAACGACATATCTGGCCATCAGATCCACATTGGGCTCGCGGATGGCAAGGTCCGTATTCGAGCTTTTTTTAAGGGTCGATTATTGGAACACGTTTCTCGAGATATCTTCAAGTCAGGATCAAGGATGGACTTGCCGACCAATCTTGTCGAAGACTGCGTCCACTGGCTCGACTTTGAGTCGCGAACCCTAGAGATGCGCAGAGTATCACGCATGTGGCACCAGCTCAGTTCTAACTGGATCCTCGATCTTGATACTCGTATCTGTTTAAGAAATAAAGTTGCGGCTACCGCGACAAATTTCCAAAAATATGGCAGTAGGCTCGTCGAACCTGACTCGGAAGTTGGGAAGCTCATCGGCAGTATTTTTGACGGCTTTGAAGATCTTGGACAATTGACCATCTACCAACCCGCAAATGGAAACTTATCGGTAGAGATGAAGCGTTTGGAGCTTCGATTTCATGTTGGGTCAGGGGGACGGCTCGGTTGTCCACAGCTCACGTCTGAGATTGACCCGAATCAAGATATAGGCACTCTCCATGGCCTGAAAAGTCATGTTGTTCTACGAGACACGCAGGACCCTAGCCGCAGGAGCATCATAGTGCCACTTAACGAGAAATTTACTTGGATTCGGAAGGGGTTTCATCCTACCATCACGATCATCAACCCTGGATTATACGCTCGATTCACAGTTGATGATGTTTTAGGGCGACTTGATTGTGCCCCGGAGCCTGTTCTTCTCTACTTGAAGGTTGCGCTGCATGCCTTTACGGCATTTCCATTGCCTGACAAACTTACTGGCCGTACGGGGACAGAGGAAGCTATTCATTGCTTGACATCGGCGGAGAGCCAGCCATGGTCCCCGCTAAGCGAAATACCGAAAGGTATTCTGCGGTTACTTTCAGAATTGTCGCCAACCAGATATCAGTATCCCCCGGGGAGCAGCTTCTATCAAAAGGTCAAGTGGGACAAGGATCTTACTATGACAATCCAACATGAACGACTGGCACTTCTGGCCGATAATATTCTACGACAATCGCAGATGCTTGAAAGATTTTGGAAGATTTCTGAGGAGATTGACGCAAGTGATCTCGGAGATGACAGCATCACGCACCTAAATGCCCGGGGCCTTATTCGACGTCAGATATATGAGCGCGTTGGCGACTCGTTCGGCGGTGTCATGCTGGCCCAAGCTACAGAGTTGGCTCTCCACAGGCCCCTGGACAGCACTGCCGGAACCGAAAGCCGACGAGTCTTTCGTACCATCAGAGGGCTCCGAGAAGACAGAAATGAACTGCCGACCCTGTCAAAATTGAGGCCGCTGCTCGACAATCAAGAGACACTCGGAGGTTTCGATCTCGCTATTAAAATGACAAATATCCACGAGTTTCTGGACTCAGACACCGCAGCCATATGGGGCCCAATTATCCGGCTTTGTATTGAGCTGAGCTTTGCTGCCGAATATACTCTCGACTTCAGGATTGCACTGGCTGCATTTGGAGAGAAAGTGGACATGAGGCTAATTTCCTGGGCCGTCGCTCTAGCCAGGGATGACAGACTTCGCAACATTATCCCTCCGCAGCACTCGCTCTTTACAAAATATCGTTACTTTGAGAAGCCCCGAAAGGAGTCTCTGAAGTTGCTCATACTGCACCAGCAGCCCAATCTTCAGTTTCGATCACGGAAGCGCAAATCTCCGTCAGTGCAATACCCCGATAGAGATTGCGAAACCTACCAACGACTCGAAGCCGACAAGATCTCCTATCTTCTAGCGGCCCAGTGGCCTGTTACACCTCGCTCAGCCACGGAGTTCGTTCATATGGTTAACAAGCTGGAGATTCTAAATTTGGACTTGCAGCTGGCGTGGAAGAGTCTGGAGCCCGAAATACGACGACTTTCGCATAACACAGAGCTGTCAAGCTACATCGAACAGCTTCAACATACTGCCGACGAGGTCTTCTCGCAACAACCCGGCTCCGACCTTGATGATGAGAAAGTCTGCCCTACACGGTGGGAGGGGTTACCTACAACTTTATGTTCGGTCCGTTTCACGCTGCCGATGCTTGAGGGAGGGTTAGCCCTCAAGACGTTGGAAGCCTCTCATGAAGAGGTCTCTCCCCCAACAACAAGCGATCATGGCCCCCAAGACACCGAGCAAATCGAAAGCTCATTACCAGAGGAAATCGATGTTCTCGAAGGAATTGTGCAAACATTCACGGCTTCGGAAAACTGTTTACGACAACAATACGGAACAGACCTCGAAGAGTCGATTGCAGGACTGCGCCAACACCGCCGAATGACCACCCCTAAGCGACCAATCCGTACTCAAACCATGCCGACCCTCCTTCGACTCGCAAAGGAAGCTGTGGATAAGTCCATCGAAAAAATCAGAGAGCGTATGTACAGTGGGGACAGCAGCCTGGAATGGCTTGGGGCTGGAGGTCTTTTGCCCTGCCTTTCCCCAATCACGCTTTTGGAGCTTCTTCGCAAGGATAAGTCAACAAGCCCAAGCATGAAAGAGGCTATAGTCTCTTATGGAGTTCTCATTACCAAGCTTCAGCGTCTTCGTCGAATAGCTCGGGCGGCAAAAAATCGCGATGATAGGCAGTTTCAGCAAGAATACGATTATGCGGGACATGTAAATTGGCGTCCCTTGGATGAGCCAGAGTGGTTACTTTTGGAAATCGACAATGACATACTCATCCGACAATCACAGGTGGAGGTAGCTCAGTCCATCATCTCCCCTTCATCCTCAGCCAACTCTGTGCTCCAAATGAACATGGGCGAAGGTCAGTGTTTTGTGCGACAAAAAGTTGAGTGAGTCACTGCTAACGTCAATATTTCAGGGAAAACATCATGCATCATGCCTATGGCAGCGACGGTGCTGGCAGACAAATCCAGCCTTTGTAGACTGGTAGTTCCTCGTGCGTTGTTGACGCAAACGGCCCAAGTTATGCAACGACGAATCGGCAGACTCATTGGACGCCGTATCCAACACATACCATTTGCCCGACGATCACCCAATGGAGTGAAAACACTTGAGCTGTATCGAAATATACACCAAGAAATTCTCAGCTCCGGTGGTGTCATGTTGACTCTTCCGGAACACATTCTCTCTTTTCGGCTCAGTGGTTTGCAGAAGCTCGCCGACCACGATGTGGGAACAGCTCGCAAGATGATTGATATCCAGCGGTGGATTGATGCCTCAAGCCGCGACGTCCTTGACGAATCCGACCTGATGTTGTCAGCCAAAACCCAACTCATCTATCCTGGTGGCTCGGCTGTTATGGTGGATGGACATCCACATCGATGGCGCGTCGTGGAAGAGCTGCTGTCGCTTTCAGAGCGACACTGCGCAGCCCTGAAGTCCAAGTACGGGAACAAGGTGCAACTTGTGCGACGCCACAGCGGTTTCCCAATCATTCAGCTCCTTAATGTCGAAGTCGAGAATGCTCTCAATGAACTACTGGTTGACGATGTTTGCGAGGGCCGTCTTTCCATGGTGCAGCTAAGAAACCAATCAGATTTAGACGCCAAAAATGACCTGAAATCAATTGTTTCCGGCCTTAATGTCCCCCGCGCAAGCTGGAAACGAGCAGGAAAGTCATTGGTCGACAGGACATTTGGCGTTAAAAGCCTCTATTTACTTCGCGGGCTGATCTCGCAGCGAATTATTACGCTTTGCCTCAAGAAGCGCTGGAATGTACAATTTGGACTACATCCGACACGCGCACCCATCGCAGTACCGTTCGAGGCCAAGGGCGTCCCTTCTCAGACTGCAGAGTACGGTCATCCTGACACTGCTCTTGTGTTAACATGCCTCGCCTTTTATCAAAGTGGCTTAACAGTGAGCCAGATTAAAGAGGCTCTACAGCGTATCTTCAAATCCGATGACCCTTCGACCCAGTACGAGCACTGGACTCGGGGATGCGAAGCCATGCCGCCTAACCTTCAACACGTAAACCTTCTCAACGAAAACGATGAGGCACAGATGGAGGCTCTCTGGAGATATTTGCGGTTTGATAGACACATTTTGAACTATTACATGAACAACTTTGTTTTTCCAAAACACGCCAAGCAGTTCGAAGTGAAGCTACAAGCTTCCGGCTGGGACATTCCATTGCTCTCTAGAAATACTACATCTGTCGAACCACAACTCACCACCGGTTTCAGCGGGACTAACGACAACAAAAGAATGCTACCTTGGACCATTCAGCAACATGACTTACCTAGTCTCATTCACACAAACGCCGAAGTACTGTGCTATCTTCTCGAGCCTCGAAACCAGACATGCCATCAAGCTGTTGACTATACTGGCCAGCGTCTCACCGAAACGGCATTGCTAGCATATCTCAAGAATAGAGGCATCCGTATCCTCATCGACTCGGGCGCTCACATACTGGAGATGGAGAACCATGATCTGGCTACGGCGTGGCTCGGCATCGATCATGGAGCCCAAGGGGCTGTTTACTTTAATGCCAAAGGCGAGGCTACTGTCGCTGCCCGTTTTCAAAAAAGGCATATTCCACTATTGGCAAGCTCATTTATTGACAAGATGGATGAGTGTGTCGTGTATATTGATGAGGCGCATACCCGGGGTACAGATTTGAAGCTTCCTGTGAATGCGACAGGCGCTGTCACACTCAGCATGGGCCAGACAAAAGATCAAACAGTCCAGGGTCAGTACAAGGTGCGATGACAAGTAGAGATGACGCTAATGATGATTCCACAGCGGCGATGCGGTTGAGACAACTTGGATCGACACAATCGGTTGCTTTCATTGCTCCTCCGGAAGTATACCAGGATATCATCGACTTGCAACCGAAAAAGCGAAACGCAGATCCTCCGAAAGTGACCTCCACAGACGTTGTCCGTTGGCTTCTTGAGCAAAGCTGCCAGGCTAATGAAGACCTGACATCCCTCCACCTCGCGCAGGGCTTTGACTTTTGCCGACGCACTGATGCCCTTTGGAAATACGAAGGAAGCGCACAGGGCAGTAAGGAAGCTACGAACCTTCTCGAGGTCATACGCCAGCGAGAGGACCAAACGCTTGAGGAACTCTACGGCCCCAGAGACACTACTTCTCATGCCGAACCAGCGCCATTAGACTCTACGTTGCTCAAGGGATTTAGCGCTAATCTTCGCCAACAGCAGATTGAAAGTCACAAAAATGGCACATGGTCCCAGCCATCTGCAATGGCAGAGGTGGAGCAGGAACGAGAAGTCGAGTTCGAGGTCGAGCAGATCCGCGAGAAGCAGTCCCGCATTAAGCTATCGCCACATGCATTCCCGGGCCTTGATCCGGCCCTCTTACATTTCGTCAAGACTGGAGCCCTGGATCCCAACAGGCCATTTACCAAGGCATTTGCGTTTCTAGCTACTACGGCCATTGGCCTCAAGTTTGGCATCCAAGAGACAGAGTCGAACCTCTTTGTCTCCAAAGAGTTCTCTAAGGCTGTTGTTAATGATAATCCTAAAGACGGACTCAGAGTTGTTGTAAGTTGCACCTTCCTCCCCTACGCTCGCTAGCATGACTGACACCAGGAACAGCGCCCCGTCGAATGGATTCTATGGAGCTCGAAGACAGAAACAGCGATCGTTGTCATCCCGGAAGAGGCTGAGCTACTCATTCCGATACTTCAGGAGCTCTCTCATACTCGGGTTTGGCTGCTGACTTACGCTGCTCCGGTAACCAAGTCGATGAATTCCTTCAACAAGTTCAACTACTTTACAATTCCATCAACACCAGAATGCGAGTCTCTCCCCATCTGGCTCTCCATTGAAGTCGGTCTCATGGCGGGGCGGTTTTACTTTGATTATAGCGAGTACAAACCTCTACTCGCTTGGCTGGGCCAAGAGGCACTTGGACCTGAGTCTGAAGGCGGGGTTAAATCTCGTGGGCTCAACATAAGGCGACCAATGCAGTTTCTACTAGAATGGCTCACATATCGTCGCGACGGCCAGGATATTATGCAAACTCCGATGGGACTTGTGTGCCAGCGTCGACCTTTGACTGCGGACCATTCTTTCTTCATTATGGACGCCAAGCAAGGGCCGACGCACCACAGAGAGTATCACAAAGGGTATACGAAGGTCAAAGTCTATGAGGTTGTGCAGGACATGGATGACGATAGTGAAGCTGGTGATGATGAGAATGTATTGGAAAATTGAAGGGAACGGATATTGGTTTGATGTTCGTTGGATGTTGCGGAGGGCTTAAACAGGGCCCTCGCAAAATGCATGTTGGCTCAATGTCATTGGTATGGGGAGGGAGGTCTGCATGCAATGCTAGTAAAGTTAGACCTATGACGAAGTAAATGTAGAAAGATTTGTACGAATTAATTCCGTTTAGTCTAGACGCAAGGGCACCACGTCCAGGGCGAGACTAAAAATGCTGTGCAAATGTCCTGGTGAGGATAGACGATTGCCTGAGGTAGCACATGTTTCGGCAACATAAACACAAACTCATACGATGCGACCAGCAACCATGCTACATTTTGAGCTGCTCGGTTAGGGGATCAGATATCATCGGCAGCATACTTCAAGGCATGTCCTGTACATAGCAGAAATTTTGGTGCAGGGGGCTTCATGCACAAGGTTATGCATGCATCATCTCCTTTGTGTGCAGCGCTGTAACCAGGGCCGAGAATATGGGTGGCGGTGTCTTTGGTCAATCATGGCGCCTTCAGCCAACGGGCTGTGTAGTGGTGTTGCGATTCATCAATGGGTCGCTTCCGCTCACATGCCGTGGTGGGTCCTGCAGCGCGTCGCGGTCGACGGATCGTGGCATCTTGGCAGTGCGCCCATGATGGGGTAGCGGCGCGTTAGAGGGCGTAAAAATGGGAATCTTCAAAATATGAGGATGCATGGAGAAGAGGCACAAGAGGAGAATGCCGTTGTCGGGACGCCAAGTGCGCTTCCAGCCAGCCGGGGCTCCATCACTCGAGCGTCCTCAGTGGCACTAGGGTTCGCCCGATGCGTCCAGTGCCGCCCCCATCATCACCTTTTCCACCGCCGTGACTGCGCTCTTCCGGCCATGAGAATGAGTGCGATCTTCCAGTTGGCCAGATTGTCGCTGCATTTCCATGGTCATGTCTTGTTTTTCATCTGCATGAGCCCAACATGAAATCAATTCAACAAAGACACACTCATGATGCATTGGAATCGGAGGTTTGGATCCGAGATCAAATGGTCGTATCCGCCCGGATCTCTCCGAAAGTCGGTGGCTTAACCTTAACCATAACCAAACCATCGGTCTCGAACCCAAGTTATGGCCCCAACCATCTACAGCCTTGATCTATCATGCCAAGACATGGCCTGTCTCAAAATCCGACACCAGACCAGTCTGGACAACGTTAAACGCCAATCTGGGGTCGCAAGATTGCCGCAGAACCCCACTGGCAACGCTATCCATGGAAAGCGGCGACAACATACTACCGGGTAGCTTTCAGCTGGTACCGATAGCTCGGAGGCTAACAGAACGGCCAGTTTTGACTGAGACATGCGCTAATATAAGAATTAGGCATTGGCTGATTGAACGTCCTAAAGCTGTGGCGTGCAACGGATCGTTTTTAGCTTACTCCAGCTGAGATGGTCAGATTCAATAGCTTACCACTAGCATCAGCCGCAAGACAAACAATGCAAGATCTCAAACTACGATATGGCTTGGCCAGTCTTAGCAAGCCCTAGCTTAGGGCGACATTTTGCCTTTCTATCTCAAAATAATTCGGCCAATTTGTGTCTTAGCAGTCTACGCCTCAGACCGGTTCAGTTAATATCTGGCACTTGTTGTGGCCAATTATGCAGTATCAACTACATTTGGCTTATTTTAGGCTTATTTTAGACTTACCTTTCAGAGGCATAGCGATATAGTGTCTCGGCGTCTATTTTAGATCACGGTCCGCGTTTGGCGCTACTGTTTATTCATGCAACTTAAAGAAAGAAGAAAAAAGAGTTACTGGATGTACTAAGAACGCCCTATTCAGACTTACTGTTAAGTCTAACCCCTACGCATGATCCATGGTCTGGATGGGTAAAGCCCAATTCATAGCATCGATGAGTATAAAAGGGAGTGGAACATCGTACACTACAACCCCCTCCCAGGTCACTTTTATCTTACCTCCAACTCAACTACTATTTTTACCTCACAAGTCAAGATGATCTCTGAAAGCCTGGACAAAACTCTTGCTGTGGCAACAACCCATGATGTGCTTAGGGCTGCCTCAGTCGACCGACCGGAGATATTTATCCCCGATGAGGACGTCCATTCAGATAACGTTGTTGGAGTCATGAAAATCGTCATCTGCTCAGCCGTAGGCAAGGTGCCTGGTGTCGGCTCCCTATTCTCGGGCCTGCTCAAGGCATTTTGGCCAGATAGCTCAACAGATATGTGGGAGAAAATGAAGGCAAAGGTAGAGGCACTCGTGGACGAAAAGATCGACGAAAATAACGCCCAGCAACACCGTGACAGGCTTCAGGGTCTCTTCCTCGTCCTCGAAAACTTCGGGAAACAACCGGCATCTGTCCAGGCCAAACGGTTCCCCGCACTACTCAATATCATTTTACATGACGCGCCGGCGTTTATCAATGATAAATCGCCGTGGCGATCTCTGCCATATCTTGTTTTCTTTGGGACGTTGTATCTGTCTGCTCTTTGGACCCAGTGGAAGTACTGCGAAGAGATCGATGGGTGCGAAGATTCGAAGCAGGTTTACGAAGACGACCTTAAAGCTGCTGTTGAAAAGCTTCTGGATGCAGTCAAGGAAGCGAAGAGGGAGTGTATTGCTAGGCGCAAGACGCATATTAAGCATAAAACCTCGAGCCAAACCTGGAGTGGCAATACTTATTATGGCGGGGCGAGCATAAGCTCTAGCACGACTGTTACTCATGAAGTGGAGGATCAACATACCCACACCAAGATTACCATCACTGGGGATGACTATGTTTCTGAAGCCAACAAGGCAAAAGTTCTGAAACAACTTCACTATGAGGTTGATTCGAAATACGGGGCCGAACTTGACACAATTCTTGCTCCGACTCGTCTTTGGTGGCAATACTTGCCCGAGCGTCAAGACGACTTCGGCTACTACCAGTACCTGGAATATCCCGGGTGGGTATGGAATGGCATCACCTCCAAGACGACGTGGTTTGATACGAGCTCAAACAACAGGATCTACGGAGAGATCAGCAAGATCGTGTACTATCACATTGCCAATTCCAGCGGCGCGAAGCAGGTTTGTGGAATCGAGATTTTCTATGCCGGCCACCCCGTTCTCATTGGAGGAAGGCGAGGCACACCTTGCACCTTTGACATTGCAAAGGGTGAAGTCATCACTGGTGCAAGCGCCACAGGATCCACCGTGCTGGAAACTGTGGGATTCTCCAAGGCGCGTCAAATTACAGACAGCCACGGACGCACAACCTTTGACAACCACTCGACCACGTCAAATGCCAGCAGCACCGAACAGATCATCGGCCAAATCGTGTACGGCATAGCCCGCCTCACCAAGCGTGAGACGTCTTCTGCGCATGCAGAGTTCTGGCATAGTGGTGCCAACGCGCTGCCGCATCCTACACGCATGATTTACGCCTGTGGGTGGTCCGTGGATGATCCGAACACTGGCTTTATCGGGCTATTCCAACCAGTATTTGGATGTTGGGAAAGGATGGAATCGGATGGAACGTCTACTTGGTCTTAGTTGCAACAACTTGATTTAAGCTCGCCGGGCAAATGTTTAGGTTTACAAGTATAGGGTCATCGATATAATATCAATTTAGAGTCAAGTTAAATCATGAAAACGTACTTTTTATTGTACCCTGTCCATTGAACACTAATGATTGGGAAATGCAGTCTCCACTGCACAGTGGGAAACGTGTCTTTTACCACAAAGCCGCGTATGGAGAGCTTATAACATTGGAAGAAGGAGCGGATACCGGTCCGTTTGGTGTGTATTTTAAGTTTTGAATAACATCAAAATTGAACGTGTATAACGCGTTAAAATGGATTCCCTCTCATAGCCCATTCAGCAGCCATAGAATAGTGGAAATACTACATTGACAAATGCGTTTGTGTAAACAAAACCACGCAATGCTACCACCTGCATCAATCGCAGGTACGAAACCTGAGGTGTTCAGACTGACTGATCTCATTGCCGCTCCAGTCCGACGATGTTCTTGGGTCGTTCTTTGCTTTTTATTTCGGTAACCGACGTGCCGTTATGATTCGTTGAATCATCAAGCTTGGCAAGGTCAGCTGGGACAAGTACAGAGGGCCAATGACGTCGCTGCTCTGCTGAAGGCTTATCTATATGGAGCTGACTTCTGACTTTTAGGAATACTAGCCTAGTTGTCTTAGCAATGTGTCCTAGCAATATGTCCTTGTTGAGTGTTTTTATCTATCGTAGTTGCTTTCTACCCCATGATGTACATGATAAATACGTTGAGCCCACAGTCGCTTCAGGGCTGCGGAGGGCAAACTCTGCGCGGTGATGTCAGCTGCGAGGTGCCTTCACATGCATGTAACACTCAAATTGGCTGATTATGATGCTCACCCCCCAAAGTGCAACCAATACCTTGAAGGCAATTCACCACCAGCCATGGGCGGGGTGATCTTGTCCACTTTGATTGGAAGCACATATCGAGGAGAACCCTTGACTGGACAAACAATGCAGCCAGCTGAAGTCAGGGTTACAAGATCTGCTAGATTTAAATAATAACCGTATGCCGGAGAATGATCGTCAAGAGCGGTGATTGGTACTCCGAGCCGATGGAAAAAGCAAATCCAGATCAGGACGTAAGAGGCGTTGCAAGCTGAGCTGCGATGGCGGCAGTGGATGTATAAAGTATCCAGGATGGTCCTCTTCCCATCGTATGAGAGATTAAATACCAAGGTCACTCGCGTTCTACTCTACTACAAGCAGCTGCTAAGCCTCTCAGTCAACAAAATGCGCGCAACACTTGCTCTCTTAGCCATGGCAGCTTTGGCAAAGTCCTACGACCATAAGAATGTTGATACTTATGAGTACATCGTCGTTGGATCCGGACCTGGTGGTGGTCCGCTCGCCGCCAACCTGGCTAGGAGTGGCCATTCAGTTCTTCTGGTGGAGGCTGGCGATGATCAAATCGACAACGTCAACTCTCGAACAGTATTCAACAATACGAAAGCTATAAATGATCCTCTCACTCGATGGGATTTTTTTGTATCCCGCGACACTCCCGAAATCGATCAACAGTACAAATACACAACATGGCGACAGACCAACGGCGAGTTCTACGTGGGATTGGAACCCCCAAAGGGATCCAAGCGACTGGGGGTTTATTATCCCAGAGCAGCCACCATTGGAGGGTGCGCAATGCATAACTCTGCTGCCATCTGTCTGCCCACAAGCGTTGACTGGGAAGACATCGCTAAAATCACCGGCGATAGTAGCTGGATGCCTGCTGAGATGCGTCAGTATCTCGTTAAGTTGGAGAGGTGTAATTATCTCCCAAACGGCAGCTCACCCATCCATGGCTTTAACGGCTACCTCGAAACTTCCCGAAGCAATATCTCTTGGGCACTGAACGAATCATACGCCGCAGGCTTAGCCCAACTGATAGTAGACGCCTTCGAAAAGGAGAATCCAGGCATGACCTTGATTGAATCCCTCGAACGAGACGTCAACTCAGATGATCCACTGAGAGACCAGGCGGTTGGAGTCTACAGTCAGTTTACGCATTCCAAAAATGGCGTACGGTCTAGTCCCTTGAACTATATTCTTGCCACACTCCAGGATGCTCGGAACTACCCACTTACGGTCAAGCCTAACACTTTGGCCACCAAAGTTCTGTTCTCAAAAGTATCCTCTAAACAAAAGAAGCCATCTGCCATTGGCATCGAGTATCTCACCGGCAAGAGTCTCTATGCTGCGGATCCAAGACATGACCCGGCCTTCAAGGGAACACCGGGTCGAGCTTATGCAACCAAGGAAGTCATTGTGGCTGGTGGGGTTTTCAACTCTCCCCAACTCCTCAAATTGAGCGGCATTGGGCCGGCCGATGAGCTCAAGAGATTCGGCATCCCTGTCATCAAGGATCTGCCTGGTGTAGGTGTGAATCTCAAGGACAACTATGAAGCAATCATTTACGGAACCTTTGCCGAACCAGTTACTGCGTTCTGGCATATATGGTTTAAGACTGCTGTAGCTCTACGCACGCACGACGTCCACTACTACTGTGGCAACTTGAACCTTCTTGGCTTTTACCCCGGCATGCCTGGCTGGAATAAAAATCAGTTTGAGTGCAGCGGCATGAAACTTCACCCAAGGAACGTAAACGGTTCCGTGACGCTGCGTTCTGCCGACCCAAGAGACATGCCTAATATCCATCTCGGCTTCTTCAAAAAAGGGCTCGACGATGATGCCGAGGCCATGGTCCAAGCTGTTGAATTTCTGCGGCCCATCTTCAAAAACCTCACTGGCAACCCATTTACAGAGTATGTCCCCTGCGCTTCGGGTGTCGATTGCACACACGATTTCCAAAAACAATACCTACGTGGCCAAACCTATTCTCATCATGCTTCCGGTACCTGTGCCATCGGTGCCGATGATGACCCTTTGGCAGTGTTGGATTCCAAGTTTCGCGTCCGAGGGGTTCGTAACCTTCGTGTTGTTGATGGATCTGCTTGGCCTGTGCAGCCTGGAGAGTTGCCAGTCCTGGGTACCTTTATGCTAAGCGAGAAGGCTACCGTCGATATTTTAAGGGATAGGTAAAGTGGCTAGACGATAAGGAACGCCAAAATTGTACCTGTGGCATCTTTGGTCTTGTGGAATGAAATGAATTTGAATACAGAAATTATGCTATAAGAATTCTATCTAAGTTTTAAATACATTTCTAGTGCTTTAATACTTACACTAGGATAATAGCCATGAAGGTGAATATGATTAGACACATAAAGCTTCCGATACACATTTTGCCCAGTGGAGCGTGGCTCATATGGTTCGGAGTCTCGGTGGACGCACCATTTCCAACTGCAGCAGACGACGTTGCTCCAGTGGATGGGGATTGTTTCAGAGGCCCTGAATCGCCAATCGCCTCCATATTGGCTCCGTAATTGGAGGGTTTGCTATCAGAGCCAGGGGCGGCGGAGTGAGCCTTAGCCCACCAGGAAAGTTTGAGCACATGATGTCGCGTTTGACAGTGCAGAGAGTTGGAATATAGCTTATTTATGTTTTTTTATTGGGGTGTAAAGAGAGGCTCTGTAATCGCAACAATTCCCAAATTTTTAATGACGGTAATCGTAGAAGGTACAAATATGAAACGCATCGAAGGAGCTGTAATCTGTCCATTGCTCAATTTAAATTACTGAGATTTTCTATCAAACTAATTCTATCGCACTGCATGTAGCCAGGGGTGGGGAAGCATGTCCATTGCCGATATGCGGTCATCAGGGTCAATCTTCATCAAGTTTCGCATGAATGAAGCGAACAATTCCCTATCTTCATCATCAAGGCCGGGAATAACATCTTCGGAACAAAGTTCTGGCCTCTCCATAGGTTCCGGTTCCTTGATGAACCCTTGGCTGTCGAAGACCCCACTCACAATTTTGGGATCTCCTCGCTCGAGCAACCGTTGGGGAAAAGGTCCAAAGAAGTGAACCATCTCAGCCAAGTGCTCCTTGAGCTCGTAATGCCCATCTGGAGGAGCCTGGCCACTGAAAAGGCGAACAGCTCGAAATATCTCGTGGACAAAAGCACCAAGATTCCACCAGTCCACTTTATCATCCCAAGGGGCTTTGAGGAGGACTTCGGGTGCACGGAGAGCCACGGGTTGAATGTTCTCGCCCAGATGCTTGGTTTTCCAACACGAGACACCCCAGTCACCTAGGGCAATGTCAAATTTATCAACATTTCTCTTATCTGCCTCAGTAAAGTAGAACCGGCGGAGTGGTCGAGAGGGAATTACAGAGTATACTGTCTCTGTCTTGTCTTGCTTAGGAATGGGGACTTCAGCAAGATGACCAGATTCTATGAGGCTGTGGTCTCGAAATCTAACAAATATGTTATCTGGTTTGATATCTTTTGAATTGGGGTCAGCGGTGTTATTCCTGAAAATTACTTGTGGCCTTACCAGTGTGGATAATGTTGCAATCATGGGCGTACACAATTGCTGCAACAAGTTGAATAGGGAATCGTCGCATAACGCTATATGGAATTCTATGCTCACGGAACCAAACTCCAAAGCTTCTCAGCGTTTCTCCCATGAGCTCAAAAACGAGACAAACATGGGTGCCGTTGGGTCCCTGATGTTGGAAATCGTCCAGCAAGTGGCAAACATAGTTATATCCTAATTCATTCCGATCGCCCTCACGCAGCCCCTTCAGAATGTCCTTTTCAAATGTGTCGTGCCCTTGGCCGTAGCAGTCAGATCGGAGCACTTTGAGAGCACGGTAGGTCGTCTCAACGCCTCCTCTATGATGCGGGCAGGCCCTAGCTAGGCAACAACCAACAAACCAATAGACAGTCAAAACTTACGCGTTTCTTAGGTCTTTGACTAGCCATACAGTCGAATAGACACCATATCCGATCTTATTCATGACTTCATAGCGACCGTTGAAAACATCGCCAATGTACACAGGATGAAAGCCTCCTCGTCGATAGGCATCCTGACCTTCTTCGATATCGTTTGCCTCTGCGTCAAGTGCAAAGAGATTGGCAGAAACCATCCGGTCTGGACCATCCTGGGAGCCTGCAAGAATATCTTGACTTTTGCTCATGTCGCTCGATTGAAACAGGACAGTTGTTGGTTGGGAAATATGGTGGCCGGGCCCGACCGACCCACAAGTCTGGAAACGTGTGCCCAAATACGGCAAATCAACCTTGCAATGTCGGTGCCTCAGGCGCAAGGCGTAAACTGTTGGTTGGTCGTCCATGCAATCGACGTTCCTTGTTTTCTTCTCCCATAAAATCACGCAACCGATAATTCTTCTTTTTGTTAAACCAGCAACATATCATGAGCAGCTTTCACGGACCCATTCATGGCCACCACGTTGTGGCAGGCCTGAACGCTTCCGACCACGCGATTGTAAATATTAGCTTGAACCAATCAAGCAATGACCCACTTCTTGATAACACGAGTACCCAAACAATCCACAACACAATGGGAAAAGGTATGTTAGTCTTATTGCCTATGTACTAGTTTTTAATGCTGAGCCATCTTTTTTCAAGGTTTCCAGGACGATTTTGATCTATTTTGTAAGAAGCTGTCCTCTCCGTGCTCTTCCAATGTTAGAGACGAGATTAAGAGAGCTAGAGGAAGGCCGTGTGAAGGGACCTGCCAATGGATTCTAGAGTCCCCGCAGATCGACTCCTGGTTTAAACGGCAACCATTAGATAACGCTTCAGAGGCGAAGTCAAATAAGATCCTGTGGCTGCATGGGAATCCCGGAAAAGGAAAAACCACGATGGCCATATACCTAACCGAGGCACTTGGCAAGAGACTCGCGGCAGACAAGGATAGAATTCTTGCGTATTCATTTCATCCGCCACATGGACCAAAAGAGACAGCTGCATCTATTTTGCGGGCACTGCTGTGGCAAATTTTCAACCAGAATCCACTTTTCTTCACCAAGAGTATCCAAGAAACCTACGCTCGGCGGGGTGAGAATCTTTTTGAGAGTTTTGACTCTCTGTGGGACATTTTGATGGAAATCTCAAAAGAGAATGCTGGGTGCTATATTTATTGCCTTATCGATGGCCTCGATGAATACGACGAGGATGCCCAAGAAGCTTTTCTAAGTCGCGTTGACGAATCTTTCAGTGAGGTGGAGAGCCTCGACCATGGACTAAGTCTATTGATAATAAGCCGGCCTTACGCATTCAATTATGGATATTTATCCGACTTCATGAATATGGACATATCATCCTGCTCCGAAGTCCACCAGGATGTCCAAATATACATTGAAAAAAAGGTCGAGGCAATTTCTAAACGTCGCCAATACTCTGAGAAAACAAAATTACAGATCAAAAAGATCTTAGAATCTAAAGCAGAAGGAACATTCCTTTGGGTTGGCTTGGCATGCAAACAGCTCGAAGATCTGAGATCCAAAGACGCTGTTGAATATCTCAACGGCTTACCAAAAGGAGTTTCCAGCTTCTACTCAGAAGCAATTAAAAGGCTCAGGACAGAATCGGAGAACGATTGGGAAGATATGAAAGTAATCCTACGATTCGTACTTTCCGCTTCGTATCCCTTGACATTGTTGGAGCTCTCAGACGCCTGTAATTTTGCCATTGATATGGGGCAAGACAAACAAACGAGGCAGGCATTCATGAGAGATCGTATTGACGGAATCCGCCTGTTGCTTGTTGTTGCAGACGGAATTCCGAGGCAACAATGGTTCTCATATTTGTACATCGAAGAAGAATTCGAAAGCGTGCAAGCAGTTATAACACTACATCAATCTGTCAAAGAATACTTGTTTGATTTCTTCAGCGATGATTTTACCTTTGAGTCTGGACACTTGGCCTTTGCCTACCGATGTCTTGATGAAGTTATATCATGTCCTGAGATTAGGGAATATGACGCCTTGTCTACTGACAGCCTACTTGGATACGCTGTGGAAAACTGGCCCGTTCATGCCAGCATGGCTGGGAAGGCATTCAAGATACGTGAGTCCGACACTGCATTTTTTGCAGCTCAGTCTCTCCGCCGTGCTGAATGGCTACTTTGTCTCGATAGGAATCGAGTTAATAACGGAGGCGCACTCACTATTCCGTCAATGGGACCAATGATGTCAGTGCTTAATATTGCAGCGAGATGGGAGGTTCCGGTCCTCATTGACTATGTGTACGACCAACATCAGGCCAAAGGCTATCCACTATCCGAACTGCAAACCCTGAATGAATCAATCAGCTTAAACCGAGAATGGGAACGAGGGTACATACTTTCCCCAATGGTTGATGCTATGTGCAGTGGGTCAACTCAAATATTTTGTCGCCTTCTCGACATTGGACTACCCATCACAGCGGATGTGATAGAAAGGGTTGCGATGCCCTTCTTGTGCGGTCCAGAACTGCTAGAACATCTTCTAAAATCGAGGTCAGATGAAATTGCGCACAGCCCTGAGTTGCTTTCGGCTGCAGTTGCTAGCTTCGACATGAGCGTCCTGCCCAAGCTTCTAGAAGTTTCCAAATCCGAGCCTTCTGAGGTTCTTTTTATCTCTGGAGCTTTGAACAAAGATCACGCTCTTCAAGTTTTGCCTTTTCTCTTCGAACTTTTTGGAGACGATGTTTTGACTAGCCCGTCATTTTGGTCTAGACTTGCTAGGAAATGCACTAAAGAGGTTCTGGAATATGTTCTCAATCGATGCGGGAATGATATTGCCACATCTCCTGAAGTCTTTCACGCTGCTTTTGAGAATTTTGACATACGTGTCGCGTGGCTGTTTCTTGACCGTTTCATGGATGAAATCAACTTCGATGAGCGCATGCTTGAATCGGTACTAATGGGATCTGGAACAAAACATGGGGACTGCGGGATAAGAACTGACGAAGAGAACCTCCTTATTATGAGACATATTCTTGATAAGAAAGGATCCGAAATCGAGGTTACGAATAGGGTTCTGAAATATGCTATTCTGGGCGTGGAACCGCCGGAATACCCGGATCTCAAGACACTGCAACTACTGCTTAAACATACTAGTGAAAATTTGGAGATTAGCGAGGAATTGTTACTGGCCGCCATAGGTGAACATGAAATAGACAAGGGAGCCCTCGATCTTTTGCTTGTCTATCCCATACAGAAAAACGCGGTGTCTGAGAAGGTCCTCAAAAATGCGGCCAGAGAGTTTTCATGCCAAGAATTTACCGCACTTGTAAATTCAGCCAAAGGCAACATCACCATCACTTCAAGTGTTCTTGAAGCTGCTTGTCTTCCACGTGGGCCGGATGACGAGGCAGGAAAGTTGGTGCAAATGCTACTCAGCTACCCGGGCAATACGGCGACAGTCACACCAAAAGCAGTCGAAAATGCTCTTTGTGGTTCAAGTTCTAAGATTATCCGAACTCTCCTAAAAGAACGGCATTCTGAGATGAACTTTGGTATAGAACAGCACATATTTTGGTTCTCTTGTGATCAAGTCCGGAGTGAGCTATTGGCGTGTCTGATGTACTACCAAATGCGTTACAAGATGCAAGATCAAATGATGGCTAGCATAATCAATTCTTTAGCCAGGTTGGACAACCCAATTATGGGAGGTGTAGATCTGAGTGGTATTAAAGATGATGGCCTCTTCCTTCAAAGTCTTCTGGAGCGGGGTCCAAAGATACGAGAAGTTTTTGATTTACTTTCAAAACAGGATGGATTAATCTCATTCGTTGAATATTTTCGTATCTAGCAGTTCCTCTGAAAAAATACAAACAGTACCAAGGTATGGTTCCCCACAGCGGGGATCAACAAGCAAATTCCTCAATACGCCGGTAATTGCGGAGGTTTTTCTGAAGTGTTGGGTCCACTGAAATAACCTTGTCAATTAAGCCCCCCTTTTAAGTGCAATATCTTCCGCCTTCATTTGAAGCGTTGCCGTATTATGTGGGTAAGACTAAATAATTAGTCCAGAATGGAAGTGAAACTTTGAATCTGAAAATTCTTGCAGAATGTTGTGTTTTCTGGGAGACACGGTTGAATGTGATTTTGTTTCTGAGCAAGTTGGTACACTGTTTGGCATCAATAAACACTTCCTTTTTTGCGTTTACGATGCTCATATAAATGGTTAGATGTAAGCAAAAGATAGCAAGCCATGTCCAAGCTTATGGAATAAAATAATTCCGCGTCCCATAGTTGTTAGCCCATGTGAATCTAGCAATCTACCCCTGCCTTCGTACTTGATTAGATCAATCAAGGCCAATACGATTTCTCCACCCAGCTTGGTAGGATCTGCAGACCTTATACAACTTTGTTAAATACGCTTGATATCCAACGTTTTTCTCATCGGTAACCGGCGCCAGAGTTTTGTCTTGGTCCCGTCGACCCTTGTGATGACCAAATCTCACTAATGGCTCCCAGATGATGATGTCTAGGAGCAATTCGGGCAACTAGCATATGATGGAGATGGGCTATTAGCTGAGTTCTGTGGCATTAGTAGATAGTGGTTACTTCCCACGAAGTGACAGTGATTGAACAGATGGCTGAATACTGATGGCACCCTGCTGCCTCCCACGGGTTGTCCGAAAACTCGTGTTTGGTAAGGGTTGGGTAAATTGTCGGTGGGGCAAATTTCATTGGCATCACGTGACCACTTGGTTCGTCAGCGATTTGACTTTGAACTCGCGATTGTGGGGTGATCAATGAAAACCTGAATAAGTGATCAATATCAGATTCAAGAGCTGGGAACTTGTATTCTACCTTTCACGAATTGTTCAAATGTATTATCCTTCACATATTTATTTAATAAAAATTCTATTTTCTTGAGGAATCTGCCAATAAATGACAGTTGCAACACTATTGCGACACGCGAGAGCACCAGCAGCTGGGAGCATGTTCTAGGGTAGCGGCGCATTTTCAGATTTTCACCAACAATGTTACTAGCGCTCAAAATGGAAATATGCAAGAAAATTATGTAATGATATTAGATATCCAATGACCTGTTGCAGGCAAGTGTCTGGTGTTTGGCAGTCATGTTAGGCTTAAGTGGGTGTTCGCATGTTGCAGGTGTCGATCTGGGTTCGCCGAGAATTCCTTTCTGTGGCGTTTGTGGTCTCGGAGTTCCGAGGGAATGTGTTTTTCATTAAAAATTGATTCATTGTAAACAGACCATAAAAGTCTGTGCAGCCGGTTAGTCGGACCAAGAGTTCTTGGCCAAAAAGCGGCTTGCGAATGGTGCCATGGCCATCGTAAAAAAAGTCGGACCCATCCGGAAGTCGGCTGCCGATGTGGGATCCTAACCCACCGAGCATCCACATGGGCGACGAATCACCCCGGACCCATTTACACTTACGGCCATGTTTCCCAGGTTGCTGAGCCACGATGGTTCGCGCAGTCGGCCGAGATGGAAATACTCGATGCGCTCTGTCAAGCATCACAGTCGTGCAACACCAAGAAAGATGGCTTTGTGACCATCAAGGTTCTCGGGATGAGGTATACAAAAGTAGTAGAGGAAGCCCAGCTCTGGAATTGGATACAGCAGCTTTCCTCATTCAATCTTTGATAATCAATAAAGGCTTCTCTTGCAGTAAATTCACCATGGCTGAGTTTAACGCGTCAAGTGTTGATCTGAATCATGCCAACAAAGCCGATGTGTTGTGCTACTTGGCCCTGAAACACAACGACTACAATGGGCAACTCGGCGCACGCGTCTCATCCATTTTTGTCATTCTCTTTGTTTCCTCCGCATTTACCGTCTTCCCTGTTATTTCAAAGCACATCAAGTCTTGGAAAATTCCCTATGGCGTTTACCTAATGGCGCGCTACTTTGGTAGTGGCGTCATCCTCGCAACAGCTTTCATTCACTTGCTCGACCCTGCGTACAAGAGAATTGGGCCTAGAACCTGTGTTGGAGAGTCGGGCCACTGGGGTGACTTTTCTTGGTGCGCCGCCATTGTGTTGGTGTCCATCGTGGTCATCTTCTTGATGGACCTGGCAGCCGAGACTTATGTCGAGTACAAGTACCAAACCCACAAGGACGAGTCGGCTGCTTCTGCCATCTTCGCTCACGATGACGAAGTCAATCAGAGCCCTGAGCAAGAAAAGGGCCTGACTAAACTTGGAGGCGACCAGTCATCTCTCGATGGGAGCGTCGAGGTGGAGAAGTCTTTTGAACAACAAATCGCCGCGTTTCTCATCCTTGAATTTGGCATCATCTTCCACTCGGTCATCATCGGTCTCAACCTTGCCGTCACTGGTTCCGAATTTGCCACGCTTTACCCCGTCCTTGTTTTCCACCAGTCTTTTGAAGGCCTGGGAATTGGCGCTCGTATGTCCGCGATTCCTTTTGGAAAACACACCTGGCTCCCCTGGATCTTGTGCGCTTTATATGGACTTACCACGCCAATTTCGATCGCAATTGGCCTTGGCGTCCGGACTACGTACAACCCTGGCTCGAAGACATCCCTGATCATTCAGGGTGTTCTCAACGCTGTTTCAGCAGGAGTACTCATCTACAGTGCTTTGGTGGAATTGTTGGCTCGTGACTTTATTTTTAACCCCGACAAACCGAAGCGATCTACTCTTCTTATTATGGTCATGTGGACTTTGTTGGGAGCTGGCATCATGTGCTTGATTGGAAAGTGGGCTTGAGCAATGGGATTGGTAACAAATGTTCGATACCTGTGATCATTACTCTTAATATTACATTGGATCTAATTATTCAGTTCGCAGCACCCCCATTTTAGGTAAACCTGATGTCTTCAAGTACTTTTTGAAAGAATTTGTATACAAAAAAATGGTTACCTGTAACTTTTGACTAATAATAAAAGGCACTAGCCAAATCTGTTTGATTCCCCATTAAATCTTGTTGTCCTGCTTAACTGAATGGTCTCCACCCAGATAGAATCTCCCATCATCGTCCCTGTTTGCTCCGAGTGACTGGTGGAGACATCGGCATTAATATTTGGACTGTGATCATTATTTTGTGTTGCATCGTTGGTGGAACAAGGGTTGATTTCCTGCGGATACCGCTGTGATTGAATCTTAAATACCAAGTTAGACAAGACATCAAAAGGTGCATTGGAAAGAACACTTGCATTTGTGGTGACGTCGCCTTCCTCTGTCTCAACTTCCCGAGGCTCAATGATTGGAGTGATTCCTACCCCGGGATGACTTCGTATACTTTTCAAATATCTCCGAAATTTTCTTGAAAAATAACTGGAAAAGAACATGTCAGACCCACCGCCCTGTGATAAATGGTTGGATATATACGTACACCATTTCCATATATCGGGCAAGGGTTCTCTTGGCTACGAGATCTTCAGCCCTATTCACAGCTGCGCTGTACGAAAGGAAATCTTCAATCCTAGATTAAATAGTTAGAATAAATGCTTTTCGTTTAAATAGAACAGAACCTCTTACTGCAGGTATTTGGAGGGTAAAATGACATTCTCGTAGACAAGGAGCTCGAAGACTTTTGCCATGGAAAATCCTCTCTCAGGATTGCGAGTGGTTTCTACTAGCTCGACAAATCTTTCCAGCTTATGGCGGCGAGCTCGTATTTCGTCAACATAGAGATGAGATAGACGATCATTTAACTTCTCTAATGACTTTGTCGTCTCCAGATTCCCATTTTCCACCTCGCGAAGAAGTTGAGGCACAGAATCCTCTGCGTTGTGAATTCGCATCGCAAAAACTCCAGAGAGAATGCTCAAAAGTTTGTATAGACCTGCTTTGTCAATAAAGCCCGTTCCTTCGACATCCACCTTGCTCCATTCTTCGAGAAATCTTTCGAGATCGAGGGTGTCGAGGATCGCTGACTCATGAGTAGTCCGAAGACAGACTTCGTAAACAAGCCCTGCTAACATGTTTATAAAAAATAGCATGCTGATGATACTCCAGCTTATGAATAAAATTCGTGCCCACGCCCGATTTCCACATTCGTCTTTAAGCACGATGGAGGATTGGACACAGAGTGGTGGACTGATGTTCGCAAAGTCCTCCATAATCTTGTTCCAACCTTCACCAAAACTCAATCGGAACAAGAGAATGGCGGAGTGTGGTATTGAGCGGAAATTGGCGAATGCGGTTTCCATGGGACCAAAACGCGTCAACGCGAAGACTTGGTTCATCGCAACAGCGAATGTCAGGAGGAATATCATCCACAAGAGAACCAAGTCTGTGACTGCTGAGGAGATGTATGCCGCGCCGTGAAAGGGCCCGCGCAGCATTTCGATTCTTGGAATTAATTGAAGGGTAGTCGCGAAAAGGAAGAAGGTCTGAGAGTTCTTAAACCTCGGTTCCAGTGAGTCCGAAAAGGCAGTTACCAGAATCGAGGTAACGAACATCCCGAGGACGGAGAAGAACGAGAAGACGTCCCATATATGCCCCCAGAATGAAGTTTCCCTGTAATAAAAGATTTTGATAACAATTTCAAATGCATAAGCCATCGACAGGAGGACAAACAACGAGTTCCTCGTCTGTGTCCACCATAGGGGCTCTGGGTAAAACTGCGTCAAAAGCAGACATAGATGAGCTAGTAAGACGAACATGGTGGGCTTTCCCCATTTCGTTTTGAAGTCATAAATATCGAGAATAAATCCTTGGAATCCGCCATGCTTCTTTTGGAGTTTAAGCGGAACAAGTTTGTAAATTTGCTTTCTTGCGTGAAGCCAATGAAGCTGCTCCTTGACCAAAAAGGCGGAACCAGTTTTCTCTGTATAGTTGCGAATGAAGACGGCCATGAAAAGAAACAAAACGAACATGGTAGTAAGAAGGCTGAAGAAAATTAGTAAAAAGCCGTACCCTCTAGAGGCAAAGGGGCTGGGTTGTGAACCACGGCCGGTGATGGACTGAACTGCAAAGGAGACATCGACCCATTCGTTTTGCAATGCGATCCTAAATACTGTGAAAAGCGATGCCCCAAAGTCGTCAAAACTGAAGTACGGATTACTTGCTACTCGAGGTGCAAGAAGTGGCCAAGCAGCACTGTAAGGTGTACTGCTCCACTCTCCAAAGCATTGCTCCAGGCTAGAAATGGAGCCAGAGCTATCATTGCAGGCAACAAGCCTGTTGCTGAATAAATTCAGGCCGTAGATGGCAAATGGAATGAGAAAACATATCACAAAAGTAGCAGCCTGGAATTTAGGAGTCAGCAAAGTAGAATTTAGCAAATTCTTGGTAATCACAAACCGTGAGAGTTCTGGTCAAACCCGAGAACAGAATTGACCGTGCCGTATATCTCGCTGAATCGGTGACAGTCAACAGACGGAGGACACGAAGGCACTTGAAGACTGCGATGCTTCGTGGAACCTGCCCTTTGCTAACAAGTGTGGATATAACATTCATCCACATTGAAATTAGGACTGCTCCATCAACTAGCCCCCAATAGTTTCGATAGTAAGCATTCGGAGTCCAGAAGACTCCGTCAGCGATGATCCGTAGGACAGCTTCCAGGCTAAAGATGATAGAAAAGAGGATCTCTGTCCATACAAACCAAGCTTTGGGGCTGTATCCATGCTCCTGGAGGTACTCAGCTTGATATACGGGTGTTGCAATGCAGCACAAGGCGGTTGCTACAATCACAACGGCGAGTATAGCGCTCGAGAAGACAAGTTGTGCAGCTCTATTAGGCTCAATACCATCGTATCGTTTCCGGTATGGCCCAGAACTGACCAATACCTGACATGCACGCCGGACGATGTTCCTGGGTCGAAATATGAAAAGTGTGTTGTTGTATGTTGGGTGTCGACCCATGTATTCGGCTTGAGCCATTTTTCTCGCCACACTGGGCGTGATGGAGTGTCTCGCAAGTTCTTCTGGGTTTTCGGGTGTGAACTCTGAGTGAAATGGGTTATCACTCTGAACACCAAGTAGTCCATTAGCCTTTTGGCAAAATGTGCCCCAAAGGGAGTAGCGATTGGTTTCAGTGGATGGCATCTCGCCAAAAACCTCCTTAACATCTAGCCTAGTGTCTGATCGAAGTTTTGAGAAAACGACTTCTGCACTTTCAACATTGGGAAATGTCTCTTCTGTATTAGCGTATTCCACAGATTGTCTTTGTGAATTATATCCAGGGATTAGAGAAAAGATCGCAGAAGATAATTTTGTAAGCGGTTTCCCGGTTTCTTTTTCCTGAAAATATCTCTTGACTTGCTCTAGTCTCTGTGTATCAGACTCCAGGCTGAATGCTTGGTTTATGAAAGCAAGGAAGTTGGGCATCAGCAGAAACAGTGTGAGCAGATACCACACCATGAGAATGATTGCCAGGATCCAGTCCGTATTGAACCCTCTAGTATAAGCTGTCGCGGAGAATAGGGTATTCGCCCATTGATCTCGAGAAAGAATTTGAAATATGCCCTGAAAAGCGTTGGGGACATCATAAAAACTAATTTTGATTGGCTCCCCTGTCTCGCGACGCGATGGGATGTCTCCTCTAACGAGCTGAGTCATGAATATGCTCATGATGAACGTCATAATGAAAGTGAAAACAACGAAGTTAAAAATGCGCCCCCTCAATGGTAAGAACTTTCGTATCAGTGTGTTAATAATCGGAATGACAAGAAAAACTCGGTAAACTCGCAGGAGGCGGAAGATTGAGAGGCCAGCATGCTCGCTCTGAGATAGCTGTTGCGACAGGAGAAGAATTGCGGCAATAGTTGTTGTGAGAGCAAGGAGTCCATCAAATATTCCTCGAGAACTTTGGTGAAGCTTCCCATCGCTAGTACGTATCTTCATTGTCAGAAAGGCCCTGAAGAGGATTTCAATATCCAACAAGAATGTCACAACTATCTCGGAAACGTTTGTCCAATGATCCATCTTCGGCGACATAGAATTGTTCTGGAAACATTGTGTCACCAGATCATACACAATTAGTACCACCCAAATTAAGGAACTTCTCTCATTAAAGCGGTTCCAGGTTGAGAACCTCTTCACCCGTCCGACTCGGCTCGGATGTCCAGCTTGGAGTTCGGGAGCGAAGAAGTCTGGGTCTTCTGCATTGGCCTCTGAGTGTGTTTCTGAGCGTGTTTCTATGGGCGATTCCATGACCTCATCCCGATATCTGTTGTCAATCTCTATAAATCGCACTGTTGTGATGATAATATAATTGACAAGCCAAAGCTTCAAGCATATTATGGCAGCTTGGAAGAATAATGCTGCCACCATTGACTCTGAATTGACCGTGTAGTACATCAAGTCAGAAAATGTTGTGCCTCCCATTGTGAGAAATGCAATTTCCAAAGAATTCAGAATATTGTCAAAGTGAAGCGTATTATTGTAGGGACTTGTCTGCAAGAGGCAGATTGACCCTCGAGGGCACAAGTATCCTCGGTGGCTTTCAGCGCCGGGACGGATTGGTTCCAACACCTTGGAACTAGCTCCTATAGCCCAGGGCTGTGGTATCCCCGTTTCATTGTCCAAGTATCCGCCACAAAATTGAAACTCATTCGCGTATGACAGCTGGAGGTCATTGGGGTTCGCAGGATCAAGCCAGACACAATGGCGCCGTAAACTAGAACCGAAACACTGTACGCCAACGGCAGCAAACAGTACGACGAAAAAGACGAGCAAAAGGCTGTATCTTAAAAATATTGGGAACACTCTTTTCCATGTTCTAAGCATCAACTATAGAAGTATTGGTGAGCTTTTGGTGGTTAAGGTATCAGGGAGATCAAGGCTTACAGAAGTTCCATTTGTCAAAGCAAGCAGCCTCACAATCCTTAAGCAACTAAGCATTCGAAAGATGTATATGTGATGACTAGCCTCAACAAAAGTAACGGAGAGAATCAAATGGATCCAAAAACATGATACAGCAAGAAAGTCCAATCTGTTAAATGAATGCCGCAAAAATGCTCTCCGAGCTAGCTGGTATCTCTGCTGCCCCTCAGCTGTGTCCTCCCGCAAAGTGCTCAGCAGGGCGGAATCAAAGGAATCAAACAAAAGGCCGGACGCAATTATTCGACACGTTATTTCCAGCGTGAAAATGATGAAGAGGGCCAGTAATATCCAATCTGAGGCTGTTCCCCAGCCATGTCGTGATTTACCTTTGTCGATTACTGACTCACATCCTAGTACAACCGCCTGTGTGATGATCACAATTAGAAAGAATGGCTCGGTCCAAGGATTGACAAGAAAACTGGCGGCAGTTTGTCGAATATAGCTCTTCGGCGGAAATAGGAAGAGAGAGGATGACCCAAACCGGGTTTTGCCCCTCATCGGGAAATTAGGAGTGAAGTTATTTTGATTCCATGATTCAGCCCCTAATTCGTCCTCATCAAATTGTGACCCGGCAGATAACCTCGATGGCATGTCTGTGGTGGTATGGGAAATGGGAGTTTTTGAATCATGAGGGTGGTCTGTGGTTGACATTGGGATATTCTCTGCCCAAATTTCGAGACCGACATGACTGAAGTTGTCGCTCTGGTCACTGTTTACCACAGGCGGCGGATCCGGGTTCTGGCGCATTTTGAATGGTGGCGTCTTTCAGAAAACACTCCTGTGTTTATGTATTTAGAGCATGAAGCTGACCAGCGGCCATCAGCCGTGGAGTTGAGGACCCTAACTTGAGGTTGTCGCCTATCGCATGAGGGTGTCTCCAACGCGGTTCGTGTCTTGCTGTGGGGCTGGCGCCAAACACACCAGGGTACAGTACCCACCCAACACTTGTCGTGTTAAGACTTCATAACAGTCGCAACTCTCCTAGTAAACTCGTCTTGCGGCCGGCGGCCTTCTCTGAGATAATGCGACAAAAAGTCAACCGGAAAGGAGTAGTACCGTTGACAAAGAGTTGACGGCAATAACTGGTCGAACTGCGAGAGGCCGAGTAAAGAAAGGGGCGTCATGCGAGGTTTAATTAGTACCTGCAGAGGCGAGTGAGATCGGTAAGCCGCCCTCGCGGGCTGCAGGACATAGAAGTCAAAGAATCCGACCGTACACCAATGTTACTTCCGGTCGAACTCACCAGCGCCTCGGAATCTGGTCGTTCTGGACAATAAAATGAGACATCAGCTTCATGTCAAAATCATTGCATCCATCGATGTGTGCTCGCCGGGCTACAACCCCACCTGAGACACTAGTACAAATACCTCAGGAATCCTTCGATGCAACGTTGGGGGCCAAAACTGAGTGCAGAACGCCTGACGGCGTCGAGGAATGAGCAACACGTGAGTCTAATGTCAACGCCGACCGTGACAGGGCTGATTTCAGCTCCACCGCCACACTCCCAGCTCCGCCTCGCTCAATCAAAATCAGCCCTGACTCTGGACGGGGTTGAATCACGCTCCCAGAGGAGCACAGAACATTGGTGAGGTCAGATTGTCCCAGCGAAATGGATCCATTGGCTGCCTTGAGCGTGGCTGCCGATGTGGTGCAGTTTCTGGAATTTGCAGCAAAGCGATGTCGAGACGTCTCAAGGATTTACGATTCCAGCGACACGTCGCTGATAACCGCTTCCACCTTCAGCGCAACATCAGAGGACTTTTACGACTTTTCCATTGCATTTAAGGAGAGGAAGCGGTTCACAGGGACAGGCGCGGGTCCCAGCAGCCAGACAGAGATTGTGAGCCGACCTTCGAGCCTTCAGTGAAAAGTGTCGCTAATACCGGTCCTAGGCCATTGACAACCTAGTTGACCAGTGCTCAAATGTTGCCAAAGAGCTAGTGCAGATTTTTCAGAAGCTGGAGAGCATTAAGCGCAATGGTGTCGGCGGGCTTCTCGGGAAGACCATTGTTTTCATGAAGGCAGCCTGGAGCGAGATCGACATTGCCGTGTTGACGGACCGGCTTGAAAAATATCAGCAACAGCTAGTTATGCATATGCTCTTCTACCTAAATATGAAGGCAGATGCCGCCAAGGATGACCAGGCTAAGAGGCTAGACGCTATTGAGTCGAAAATCGTCAAGGTCCTCACCGTATCTGAAGATAAACTGAGCCAGATTCAGAGCCAGAATAGCGATTTGCGCCGACAACTAAACGAAGCTGGGAGCCGACAAGTATTGCGCCAAGACAAGACTCTCGCCGCCATTTTAACTCTGCAAAATGGAAACGTTAGCTTTCTCAGCCAGAAAGGTGCCGATTTTCCAGTCATTGAAAAGGGTAACCAAAAGGTCATGGAGCTGCAGTCCAGGGAAAATAAGATGACGGCGTCAGTTGGCGACTTTAAGCCGATTCAGGAAGATGTCTTGAGTTGCCTCTATTTCCGCCAATTTGGGGATCGCTATGATGGCGTCCAGACAGCCCACGGGAAAACCTACTCATGGATCTTTGACGGGCTTGGAAACGATGAATTGGAACAGCCCGCTTTAAATTCCTCACTTGTCGAGTGGCTGGAAACGGGTTCTGGCTGTTATTGGATCGATGGGAAGGCTGGATCGGGGAAGTCGACGTTGATGAAGTACATTTGGCAAAATCCAAAAGCCAAGGAGTCGCTCACACTTTGGGCAAAGAGTGCGTCTTTGGAGCTGGTTACGGCTTCATTCTTCTTCTGGAATCTCGGGGCACCTCTCCAGAAGACGCAGGAGGGCCTTTTAAGGTCTTTACTGTATAACATTCTGTCAGCACATCCTTATCTCATCTCCGTCATTATGCCAGAGCTTTGGATGGCAGGTGCAACCAGAGGCGCTGGCGAAGCTTTGAGCGCTCCTTCATTTCAGGAACTAATACGCTGGTTCCGCAGACTGCTTGATCGCTCAACGTCACAATTTAGGCTATTCTTCCTCATGGATGGCATTGATGAGTACGATGGCGATTATCTGGAACTAATAAATCTTATAACCTCCTCCACGAACCCAAATGTCAAATTTTTGGTTTCCAGCCGTCCCATCCCGAGCTGTGTGGATGCATTTTCTGGGTTTCCGGGGTTGCGACTCCAAGATCTGACGAGACGAGATATCAGCCTATATGTCGAGGACCACCTCCAAGAAAAACTCCAAAAGAGACATGGAGATGAGTGGTCTCTCATTGTGGAACAAGTAGTCGAAAAGTCGTGTGGGGTTTTCTTATGGGTCGTTCTCGTCGTCCGGTCTCTTCTAGTTGGTCTTCAAAACTTTGACAACTTTGATGAACTTTGCGAACGACTAAACGAATTGCCTTCGGATTTGAAAGAACTATACGCTCACATGCTGAGGCAAATGCCGCATTCTTACAGACAACAAGCTTCCAAACTACTGCAAACTAGCCTGCTTGCAATGGAAGCACAGCGGGGGAATCATGCTCTTACCCCCCTCCAGCTCTACTTCTCAGAAAAGGATCCACAGAAGGCTATTTCAAATCCTATCAAAGTGTTGACGGCGCAAGAGAAAGAGGCATTCTGTGAAGAGATTGAGGGTAGAATGAGGAGCAGGTGCTGTGGACTACTGGAAACCCGCAATGTCCAATTTCAGATGAACCATGGGTTCTCGAGTACATCTGTTAAGCACCAATATGTCGAGTTTATCCACCGAACTGTCGTGGAGTTTCTCAGAATTTCGGATGTATGGGATGATCTCGTTGACCTCACAGCGGACAGCACTTTTCACCCATCTGCGAATTTATTTTACTCGTGTCTTCTATTGTGTAAGACACTGTCTGTGCAACCAACAATAAGTCTTGATGACAGTTACTTGTGGTCTTTAACCAACCGGGCTTTGGAATATGCATCTTTAGCAGATGATGAAGGAAGGCCGGTCAAGAGTGAAGCTCTCTCCGAGTTTGACCAAGTCATTTCTCATCACTGGGTGAAAGCATCAAGATGCACGCTTAAATCCAAAACGATTGAAACGAAAGGCCACTGGTTGCATGGATTCAGTCTTGTACCACCCAATGGGGAGAGCTTATGGGCTCAAGACCTATTTTCTAAGTCAATGCCGGTTTCATTCCATAACTTCGCCCTCTATCATTGCCTAAGTACGTTTATAAAGGAAGTACCTCCGAGCAGTAACCTAGAGATAGGTATGGGTAACAGCAAGGCCACTGCATTGTTGCATCACGGTATTCGGTATATCCTCGATTTGAAGCCTTGGCCAGCGTCTAAGAAGGATATCATGACTTCCCGTTGTACTTCCATTTGTTCTGAACTACTAAAACAACATGCCGATCCAAATGCAACACCTGGCAACAGCTCAAAGAGCGCCTGGGAACTCATGCTAGGGTATGCGGTCAGAAATGCCCAAGACAAAACCTACTTTCAAAAGAGATTTCATGGCACAGGATTCATACCCGAATACTCAAATCTTCTTTTGTTATTCATCAAAAGCGGTGCCGATGTAAACACCACCATAGTCTGGCGTCCCGAAGAACGAGCTTATGACAAGATGGAGGAACGATATTCGGCCTTGGGCGTGCTGGAAAAGCTGTTTTCTCCCGCGGATGATTGGGAGTATGGCATGACTATGTCAAAAGAACAGAATATGCGCTTGGCCAGTTTCCAGCAGCAGCTGATTAATACCATGAAAGAAAGAGGCGCGGTGGCGCGAGAATGGAGGGGCTCTCAATTGATGTCGGGCCCGCCTGAGATTGTGATACAGGGAGCAAGTGCACCGAACAATCTGACGCCAAGAAGGGACAAAAGCCCCGGGTCATCCAGTAATGCTCCCAGCCAGAGTAAACGGAACAAGTTGAAATCATTTTGGTCTGCCCTGGGTGGATCATCACGGGCATAAATAATGGATTTCATAACCCGGTTGGTGGCCTGGCTGACTCCAAATATACAATGCGAGGTTTGCATCTATGAATAGCATCACGGCAATAGTCTTTACCTACAGATCCACCACATTACCATCCTCCTTTTATCATGAACCTCCTTCCCTCCTAATTTAGAACTTGTACAAAACATACACGATGCGCAATAACATGAACTGTCACGGCTCCGGTAATAATAACATACCCAGCTAAGCGAAAGAGCGTATATTGATGTCATGTATGGTTTTGGACAGTGAGATCGCGACAAAGCGGCCAAATGAAACAACTTTTCTATTTAAGATTAAGATGTAGATGATTTATTTCAACTGAAACAAGAAGATTTACCAGTAAACCCAGTACCACAAACTTACCAGAAACCAATAGTAGTGAATCCAATACATCTCCGAAAGCCCCAGCAAGACAACTCTATCATCAAACTTTGATTGTGGCTGCTACTTTAAAAGACCTTCCCGGGGCAGCTTGCGTTCTAGGAAGTGCTAAGGCGCATCACTTCATCAATCGAAGGCACTTCACAGTGGTCGAAGCCTGCGACTTACGCTGGGCCATTTTTCTCAGGATAAGAAAAAGCCATCTCATCGAGCTAACCCAGCGTCGAACAGCAATCAAACCCCCACCATGTTTGATCAGAATCGCTGGACGGTCCTGCGGCGGCCATTCTGGTCCATAACTACTTTTTCGCTAATGTTGCGGCCAAATTTCAACCTCATTACCGCTACATCTCGCTTTGGGCATGCCAACTTCCAACGGCAGCTAGCTACAAACTCTCACATACCCCCATCTCTTATTTCACCAAAGTGGACCGATATGCACATACATCGCCCGACATTACCAGTCTGGCAGAGGTTGCGCCAAAACACCGCTGGTTTGAAGCGTGGAAGCCTCGTCAAGCTTATGTCGTGGAACCTGAATTGGTCGAACCCTGATCCGCAAGCCCGGGCTCAAGCGGCTTTGGAACATATGGAACAAATCCTCAATTCCGAGGATCGCAATGTTGTCATCATGCTCCAGGAAATATGCCCATCAGCCTTGCGTGTCATGCTTGAGAACCCATGGGTGCAGCGCAACTTCATTCTCTCAGACATTATTCCTCCATCAACTCCCCGCACACTTACTTTGAACAGGTTTTCTATTTTGAAAGAATCATCTAGAGCTGAGGCTCCGTACTTTACCATCATGATGGCCTCCAAGGACTTGCCAGTGCTTGGCTGTTTCCGAACACCCCTCATCACAACTATGGGCAGAGATGTCCTCGCCATTGATGTCGATACGTCTAGTCACGAAGACAAGACCTTTCAAAAAACATGTATCCGGCTGTGCACCGCACATCTCGAGTCTCTTTGGAGGGGAAAACCGTACCGTCTGGGAAAATTGGCTGTCATCGCCGATCTGTTGAAGAGGCCCACAATTTCAGATTACAGGGTTTTGGGCGGTATAGTTGGAGGCGATATGAATACGATCGACAAGTCAGAACATAACTACCACCAGAAAGAGGAAGTGAATCTTAATGAGATTTTGGAAGACCAACAACTGGAGCTTTGCCCGGGACATGAGTCGCCTGATGATACAGGCAGGAGCACATGCAGCCATCAACCGCCACAGTACCGGAATCCAGCGCGCATAGACAGGTTTTTCTATACAGGAGAGGTTGAGCCAGTGCTGGTAAGAGGTACACAAGGCGCGGGCCGCAAGCTTGAATTGTTTGGCGTCGGGTTAAGAGCAGATGTCAAAGCTTGGCAACTTGAAAGAGAAGAGAAAGAATTCATTGAGGGGAAATTGCGTACAAGGCAGCATAGAGAACTCGTTTCTAAAGAACGAATCACGACACTCGAAAATCTTGGGTTTCTAAAGAGTTATACAGTGAGAGAAAGAACCGTCGAGGCGTGTGTCAGTGATCATTTTGGGATTATGGCAGAAATTAAAGTTCTGTGATAGCATAACTTATAACTGAAAATACGTCCAGGATTTCAAATTGATTCTGTTCCATATGCACAATCGTTGGTACTAACTCGAAGAAAATATGAAGCTTCTGATAACAATGACTGGACGTTAATTGGACAATCCGTTCTGCATGGAAGGTATTTCTGTTGAAGCAAAAAGATCTAGATTTAGGGTGGTTGGCCTCTGATCAGCGCTAGAACGAGCTAATAGCTAGTCCGACATCTGTCAGGGATGAGTTGCCGAGAGCCGAAGGATCTCAGGGCATCGCTCGTATTCCTGATGAGTTGGCCCAGCAGACAGCTCATTTTGGTTTATTGTTGTTCCATCGTGCGGTTATAGTAGAAGGCTGTTGGTCTCTAAGAGTAATGATTTACATCGTTCGGGAGTTTCCGAGCCCGATGCGGCTATTTTGGTACACATAAACGAGGTTAGTGTGATTCGGCTATTGCCAAGTTAGGAAAAGAGCGAGAAATGTGAAAAAATAACGAGAAATTCGTCCGTGCCATCCCAATTACAGCCCCGTATTAACCAGTTAGCATCTACGCCCCAGTGGGCAATCAATCGTCCAGGATGCGGTGAACGACAACAAATGTGCCTGAAATCAATCTTGTTGTCATGAGCTAGAACAGGGTATAAGTACCTCCCAATAAGTCAAGAGTATAAGAATGGCCTGGAATGTCTATATTAATTTGAAGGCCAGAGTCAACAATTACAGCATCGTTTCAGATTCGGCACCATCGACAGCCCAAAATGCGATTCAACCCATTATTTATGCTCGCCGTTCCAGCGCTTGCCTCTGCCGAAATTGTCCACATCAGAGACCTGAATAGGTAAGATTTAAACCCTTCGAAAGCCAGTTATGAGTCCATTCACTCAAATACTTGTCTCTAGCACGAAGGAGATAGGTCACATCATGAAAGAGAGAGCTTTTACATGGTGTGCAAGTGAGTGTACTCTTTTCTTCTCTCAAATCTATATTAGCTAACGTGAGATGTTTTCCTGTAGCCTTTTACACTGAGAGGAACTGTAATACGCAACTGGATGATGGGTTCTGTGGCACAAATGTGGATTCAGGCGGCTGTATAACACTGCCTGGCGAGGCCATGTCAGTCAGGTGGTTACCCAACGATAGTGGCATGAAGATTCTGGCCATGACAACTGATTCATGCTCGAGCGGTTGCTGTGGTGTTGAATATGGCCCTGACAAATCTGGATGCCTGGGCTTTCCCGCAAATGTTGCTCAGTCTCGGGTCAGGTCCTTCAAGGTTTACAAATAAATCTGGCAAAGACTTGCCACAATAGTTCAGGACGAACTGTACCACGCGTGGAAACTATTACATTAGGATTATCACTTTATTTGGAAATATGTCTTTACGTAATGTCAATTCAAGTTTGGACCAGGTTGCATATGGCTGGGACAAGATTCATTTACATAAGCCGAGAAAACACCGAGCCTTTCTTCCTAATTGGATACACATCCATTGTCCAAATGGTGGTTAGGAATTCCCTCCCAAGATAATCACAGCCTCGCGGCTGCTGAATTCTGCCGTGTTAGACCGCTTTAGGCATTCATGGATTATCACCATCGATCTTTAATGTAATCATGCTCCTGGTGATTACGCGCGGCATAGTAACATTCTAATACCTAATCGCAATTGAAATTACGTGCCAAAACCTTTTTAAGCTTTCATATAACATCTTCATATATGCACAATGTCAAGTCAGGGTGATATAGACTCTCAACTAAGTCTCACCGCGAAGAGGCTACAGCCTGCTCTCCGAGACCTGGCTGCGTCGTATCCTGAACTGTCTGGCAGCTCACACAATGCCGGCAATACGATTGGCCAGGGTCCTTCCTTTCTCGACCACTCTTCGCTGCTTGCATTGGGACGTTACATTAATCATACTCTGGCGCATATTGAGCGGAAAATTCAGCATTTAAGCCAAGAGGCTCAGCGGTTCACACAGCTGCAGTATGACGAGGCTGATGGCAGCTTTGATGGTGCAGATGCCGAGATTGCCCGCTACACTGAAATCCTTCAAGAGCTAGACGAACTTGAGGTCGACTTTGACCACATCGTACACATCAAAAAGATAGTATCAGACTATCGGTGGAAAAATGAGCCCGGTAGACGCCAGCACCAGTCCAAAGCCTCTGGCTCGAAAATTGGGCACAGTGCATCAGATCGATCACCCAATCAACCCCGTGAGGGTGATCCTGGCCACTCTTTCAGTAGCATTTCAAACTTCACTGAGGAAGAATCCCTTAGCTCTGGCTCTAAGAAACAACATGATACACAAGACTCCATATCTACCGGATCTGGTGAACCACACAACACAAGGCAAGCAGACGCTTCTGTAAAGACGCCAGAGAAGAGTGAATACGACAGTTCCATCAATGAACTTAATAGCAATGAGCAAGTGCACAGACAAAAGCCCGACGGTGTGAATGAGAATATGAAAATGATTAATGCCGAAATCAATGACTCGCCTCTTCACGGAAGCTCTACATATCAAACCCCTCCAAATCCTCAGGAGGCCTCTGCTCAAAGGAATACTGACTCTGTTGAGAATTTTAGTGATAAAACCCCAGCTGATCAGGACTCCCAAGACCAGCCAGAGTTGATATTCAATACTTATACTTCCGTACTTGCTATAAATATCTTCAGGCGCATTGGCGTGAAAGGTATCGAGGGACCAATGATACACAAACTCTCCTTGGTCCTTCCCAGTCTACTCAGGGAATTAGCACTGGAAATTGGATATGGCGTAACATCCCAGACTCATCGCGATGTTATGTTATTCATTTACAAGTACCGGAGGTATGTCGAAGCTCATGTTTTTGGTCACTCGGTTACACATACCAGGTCAAGCTCATACTAATTTGAAAGTGTGATTGCGCGCTCTGTCGCATTGGTTGCAAAGATGGCGCACATTGTAAAGTTGAAAGCAAAACTAAGCCAAAAACCAGCATCTACGGAAATCATGGATCGATGGCTGGAGTCCACGGAGGAGCCGAGTAAACCAGGATTTTCGTCAGAAACTTTCGGTATTGGAGACGGCTTGGTGAGAGAAGTAGATGGATTACTACTACCTTCCTTGGAGGAATATATCAAAATCATCACTGATGACTCTGGCTATGTGCGGCTTTTGCACCGACTTCGCAGGGACATTATGCTGTCAACACCAAGAGTGAATACCATGGAGGAGATAGGAAATTCTGTCCTCAGGTCTATCCCTGCGAATAGCCAATTAAGTCGAAACAAGTCGACTCAGAGTTCCAAGGTAGTCTACTCTGTAGATTGGAACGCACTAGCTTTCCTTCAAGAGCAGATATATGATGGGACTCCAAGTGAAGCCTTCGAAAACGTCATCACTTTGACCGGAAATCACATTGATGCACAAGCTCTCGCGTGCCAGGACTATATGGCTCATACCTGGCCCCTTACAGGAAAGCATACGCTTGGGATGATAAAAAGGCTCATTTCCGAAAACACCGCGGGCAAATTAGTTTGTGAGTGAACTTGGCCAAACCGAAGACGATCTCGAACCTACTAACAAGCCATAAAGACAAGGACATGAAAGGTCTCACTCTGTGTGGCTCCATTCATCGCGATAATCTAATTGTTGAGGCCTTGGGCCTAGCTAACTTCGTCGCTGAAATCGGAGAACAGCTTGCATGGCTTGGCGCTGCGATGAGTTCATCCACGGCTTCCGAAATTCCCCTTACCTGCACTCCATTCATAAAGTCAATAACACATGAATCTGTTCATGGCAGTGAGACTTCAGTCTTGCGATGCTCTATTAATTTTCGGCTTGATCCTTGTCCAGCTACTGAAAATGGGCAATGTTGGCATGGCATGTTCCGAAATCCAATCATAGTTCAGGGATTTCCGATACGGCATCGAGCAGAAAGTAACACGGGCTTGGAGCTTTCGCTTCACATGATGAGCGCACTCACACGAGCCCGATATGTTACCAAATTCAAGTCTAAGGTCTTTATGAAGGGCTTTTCTACCATGCTAATACCGAGCAAGCTATCTGATGATGCCGTGATTTGGCATTTCATTTATAAAAAAGAAGCAAATCAGCGTGTCTCGTATCTTGATTGTGATATTGAGCATTTAGATTTACAACTACATGTACTAGAATCCAGCCGACACATTGTTGGGTGGTGTTCAGATGCGGCGATGCTTGCAGGTGGGACATTCTCTTTCCTAGTTGAGGGAACCTGGCTAATATTTCCTGAAAATAGGCACCCCATCTGCGAAATATGCGATCAAAAAATCCGGTCTCCCAAAGACACATGGCGAATGTGCTTTGCAGAAGCTGGAGGTCACTGCAGGCCACTTCATCACCGGAACGGCTTCCTTTTCGCTCGGCGAGAGGGAAAAGCCTGTCCACATCTCTCGGTCAGGATATTTAAATCAAATCCAGTGGATCTCTTCCAAATATACCATCTTTTGGGATGAGGGCGACAAGAGAGGGTGGTTAGTGGACGGCGCAAGGTGCTTGTTACACGTCCTACGCGCATCCCTTGAGAACAATAAACGCACTTTTGGTTCTACATTTTTGCTGGACACAAATGGACTGGACACTGAATGTGAATCGGAAAACTTGCAATCGCCAATCCATATTCTCACGCACCCTAACATTCGAGATCTTAGGCTATATATGGACAAGAGCGATGTGTACGACGAAGAAACCAACGATGGAAAGGAAACTCTCACTCGATCAGTAAGAAATACGAGATACTACCGCCTGGAGGATCGGGTAGAGCACATATATCATCTTCTGGAGAAGCTCATTGACTATCAGGCTGATGTTGAGCGGACAAGTGGCCTTCGGATCAAGTCGCGCCCTAGACGAATGCTTGAGGGATGGGATTTTAAAGATTTGGCCACAGATGGAGATCTATTTTTTCCTCGAGCTTGTACTCTGAAACCCATGGGTAAGGGCTGGGTTGACTTCATCAGAGGCATACATGCTATTGTGCTTTTTGGGCGAGGATACGGTGACTTGATACACCCGAGAAATGCCACAGCGTCTTCTTGCCCCTGGTCAACTCTACCAGCGAACAGATACTATTTGGCTGCTCACACCTACGACTTGCAGCAGATTATCGAAGATAATAACGAATCCATATGCAACCCACAAAAGATTTGCGACAATATGCTCTGGTACATCAAGGACGGCTTGTTTCAGCCATGTCCTTGCAGTACCAACAACCGATCCAAGCATCACGATCCCGTGCAGCTATTACTTCCACCCAGTATCATCCGTACATCTAAGAATATCCCAATAGTCAGCCTGGGTGACCAAGGGGCAGTTATATTTGGCTACAATTTCGGCACCCCTTGGTACTGGAAAGACACGGGAAACCCGATAAACGGTGAAGCTCCGCCAGAGGATGTCGAAACTTCAGATTCGTTTGAGGATAGTGGGATTGGATCCAGTATGGATTTGGCAAATCTATCAACCAATTCCGATTCAGGAACAGGTAATTCAGCAACTTTCATCCCCAGCTCAAACAATACAACTCCACCAACGTCAACTACCACGGCAGATTCTCAAATTCAGTCAAATCCCTCAAAATCGCCAGAAAGGGGGCAACGGCGTGGTATGCTAGCTCGCCTCAGTAAAATTATTGGTAGATAACTATATTAGACTGCTGGTAAAACATTACAATAATAGATTCATTACCTCATGAGGTTCAATTTCAAGTGCTGTCGCTCTTTTTTATACCTTTAAGCTGTCTCCGTTCGATTCAATGGTGTCGATCTTTAGTACTCTCGTAGGTACGCTACCCTCGTCGATTCGCAACGCGTGATGTTCTGGGAGTTCCCCAATCAGCTTTCGCTGGTATGTGATCGGCTAATACATCCGCGATTACTTTTTCTTGTTTTCCTTGAGATGGTCTGTGCTCGTTGCAACGCCTGTTTTTGCCAGTGACCTTAGGGTCTAATTCTAATCATAGCACGGAGCGGTGATAATAGAACGCTTGAGGTTAAAAACATTGCAAATTATTTGGCTGTGCTGCAACTGCTGTTTAGAGTTGAGAGCAGTCAATTGGTGCTACAGGTCCAGGCTAGACCCGAAATGTCAATCTTGGCTCACTACTTTGCAATCACTATTTTTGGTGAGCAAAGACCGCATATGGCAGTGGCCGGGAATTGATCTCTCAGGCATCAAATCTCACTCATCCATCCATCATCCATGTCACATCCCGTGACAAGTGATCAATGTTCGCATAATCGTCCAAAAACGTGTTAGCGGCTACTGCTCGGATCCACCAATCTGACGCGCAGCGCAACACGTTGCCTGCCAAGCTCCGTCCTTTTCACCTCTTTGCAGCCGTTTGAAATTAACCCATTGCATAGAAATACCGACGAGCGAGGCCGCTCGTATCGTGGCCCAATGAAGCAACCCGAGAAAGCGACGGGTCCACTGACTCGCAAGTTTCATACTCGCAGTCGAATGGGCTGCTTCGCTTGTCGACAGCGACATCTGCGATGCGACGGTGCCCGCCCAACCTGGTAAGCGCACTTTTCTTTTGCTCCGCGGATCGAATCGTCAGGCTGTAAACCATTGCGGCGTGAATGGCGAGCCTGTGGGCTAATCACAGCGCTAGCGGCAGATGCACGAAAGCCAAGACGGCATGTGAATTCCCCGATCCAGTGCGTCCCCTTCGGGAGCGCAGAGCTGGACAGCTCCCAGGCGAACAGCAGCCCTGGGTCGTGGCCGCGACCCAGGCCCAAGCAATATCAAATCCATTAAAAACTGTCATCGACTTGAACCCAGTGGATCCCTTCGACTGCTTACCGGTGGAGATGCCTTTAAAGTCCAGGCAGCTCCTTCATTATTGTAGGTATCCAGAATACCAACATGTGCATACGGCCTTGGCAATTTAACAATGGCGTCCAGTTTTCAAGTTGGATGACTTCCTTCACCCCGATACCTGCCATCGAGCCAAGGAAGTGGGCATGTAGGTTTTCTACCTCGCTCGAAGACTGTCTCACGCTAACGGCATTTGAAGTGCCCCATTCGTAATCCAGAACCCACACGACCTCCGATATACCTTGCTTGTGGCATCATTGCACTACATCTGGCAAGCCGGTGACATCCAAACGTATAAATCGACTGCACTATTTCATAAAGTCGCGGCTATTCAGTCCTTGAACGAGTTGCTCGAAAATCCGCAAGTGACAGGGATTACAACCTTGATTAAGCATATATCTACACTCGCTCTAGTAGAGGTACGTTATGAGTTATACGGATTTATGCCGTAATGAAAAACTCCACTGTTGTTGCTTTCCATTTTCTCGGTGCTAACAATTCTCAAAGGGTATCGTCGGCAACTTGGCCGTTGCGGAAACTCACCTGGACGGCCTCATGACTTTACTTGAGCTCTATCGCCCATTACGTCCCAAATCAATTTTTCTCCCCATGGGTTTTGACGAAGAGCTTGCATACCGTTATATGATACTGTGCGTCCTTCTTTTCACGTCGAGTTGCACACACTAATGGGGCATATAGGGCGTATAACTTCATCCATTCAATGAGGGGACGAATGCAGGCAAGCGCTGACTTGGGCGAAATGCTTGGACAGTTCGTCACCGACTTTGCACAATTCGTCTCACTAGTATCCGAGTGGTTTTCGGAAAATATTCCCTGCTTGCACACTCATTTAAAGGCAATGGCCATGTTTCCATTCTTCTTTGCGTCACTTCCTCCAGCAGCCACCTTTCGCAATATTGACGCCTCTTCGGTGATTGACTATTTGAGATCAATGACACAAATTGTCGACGATCCCAGTCCAGGAGAAGAAAATCGCGACACAACCTGGAAGCAGATGATGTCTGCGATTACAGGACTGCAATTCGGCTTTTCAAACTCTCATGTCTTATCAATCTTTGAAGGACGCGCACCAAGCCCTGTCTTCAGCCGAAGTCTTACTTCTTGGTGTGGCATCGCTATTACTTCTGGCTTCTACTTAAACTACGTTGTAGGAATTTGGAATGCGGGCGCGCCAATCGAGTACCGCCTCTTTCGGCGCTTGTTGATAATCTTGACCAGGGATCTTGCCCAGACGGGATATGGACCAGGTGATGCATCTACATTGTGGTTCTGGGAGCACTTTATTGGAGCCTATGCCCTTGCAACCTTAAAGCGGAAAGGCTTCGATACTACACTACAGGCGGTAGAGGATTATTATTCTTGGTCAATTCGGCGCTGGAGCGAGGACACTGGTATTACGTTTTGGATAAAAGCCCGGAACAAGCTCTCAGAAATAGCTTGGCCTGGGAATCACCCAGACGCTGTGGCGCAACGGGTTTGGGAACAGGCTGTCGGGGCGGAGATTTATGATATGCATGACATGGCGAACGAATTACGATAATCTAGAATAACAGCCTCAACAGCGAATTTATTGATGGACAGAGACCAAAGAGAGGCCCCTGTCCTAAATTGCGACTCATCTCAAACAAACTGCTGTGGGTGGGTTGATAAGTCGAGTGAACCGAGCCACTCTCCTTGTCCAGTTGAATTTAAATACACAAAGATTTTCATGGGTAACTTTCAATCTAAGGGACTTATTGGGACGATGGATGGATAAATTCCTAGTGCATCAGATCCTACAGTCGTATTAACCAAATAAATCTTCAATGTGTTTCCAGTGAATAGCCCTAGAAGGCTTCAAAAGATCCTACGAAGCCTGAAAATTCTGCTGACACTGGATGAAGCTCACAAGCGATATCGAGCAACACAAACTCGACCTCCTCATCTTCTTCGAAAGTGTGATAGAAGTATCCAGGTGAAACACCCATGCCACGTCTAAGAATTTGTTGCAGATTCTCTCTGGTGAAGTGAGTTGGGTCAATCCGTGGCATTCGCCAATCAACGTCTCCAACCTCAACGCTGCGAAGCTTGGAAAGCTGATCTTCTTTCAGTTCAAACCTTCTCAATGTATATGATACTGCATTGTAACTGGGCTCCTTGCATTTAGTGTAGACATATACACATGTGTCCACTCATAGGATTATCGCATTCCCCCTTTTTTTTGAATGACCGAAATCAATGGGGATAAGCTGTCTTGAAGAGGAACACTTATTAATCGCAAATACTGGCAAAATTCCTAAAAGTCTTTACTTAGCGCACGTGTGTGAAGTTCCCCAAGATGTTTGATGCTGTGCCTACTGGAATTACACTAGAGGTTTGTAACTGAATTTCTTTGAACTTATGAGATTTCGATTACTTTCACCTCAATTGGTCCTGGATGGTCATTTCGTTGGGGTGAGAGGGCTCGTGTCTAGGGTAGTCGGAGTTGAGGGTTGGAGTAGGATCATCGTTCAGAAGCCGCGTCTTTGAACGCTTGGACCAAGACTCTCAACCAATGGCGTTTAAACATTCTGCAGTTAACCGAGACACTCCCGATTCTTGCGGGCACGATTTGACGCGACACGGATTAACTATATAGCGAACCAATAGCATTATATAACCCGGACCCGTAAGTGGGGGCGGGTTTGATAGCATTCTCCACTCTTCCAGCGAATAGTCATAACCCTGGCCCTCCCCAGTCTATGCCTGACGCGTCGGTGCTCTGTCGCACGTCTGCAGTAATGAAATTTATGTAAATGAACATGAACGTTTATGCCATTGATTCTATTTATAGCTAGCAGATTCACGTATTTATAGAGGATATTCATGGACATTGTGATTATTTCTCAATTTACATAAATTGGTGGTTATCATGTCATCTTGGACGAAAAATCAATGTCTGTAATGTATTGAATCCTGTCTTAAGCTAGACTGGAAATAGGTTATTTGATGAAGAGATAATGAACACTTATACAACAGTTTTGTATAACCAAAAAACCACCCCATCTCATTAATTGCGTAATACTGCTGCCACAGCCTGGTACGATCCAGTTGCAATGTCGTCAAGAATGCCAGTTCTGGTAGGTTTCCATTCAAGTTCCTTGACCGCTTTCATTCCAGAAGCCCTGTTTTCACTGGTGAAAAATCTGGTAAGAAATGGCCCAAAGGTAGCCGAACATTCTTCAGAGCCAATGTCTGCCACAGGGAGATTCAAGGCTGTGGCCATGGCTTGGTACAATTGACTCGCCGTCACGTCAGTAGCGCCGCTGGCGTTATAAACTTCTCCGGCCCGACCTTTCTGAGCCACCAAAAGATAGAGCCGGGCGGCAACCTCCACATGGACCGTGGTGGTATAATTCTTTCCGCCATCAACGACAACGACTTTGCCGGACTTTGCAGCCATTCCCATAAAGAGCTTGACACCACTGCCACCACGACCGTAGACGTATGGAGCAAGTCGAACCGAGCAGATTCGAATGCCCTTTTTCGCCCAGTCAAGAGCATGCTGCTCGCCCTTTTGGCGGGTATTTATAGGGTTGGGCTGTGGTGCCGAGGATTCGTTTGTCTCCGCGCCTGAAGGATCCGGAGCGTAGAAGAGGGTTCCACCAGTGACAACAAGAGATTTGTTGGTACCCACCAAAGGCTCAGCCATTGCATCAACGGCGGCACAATCAATGGGCAATACGTCATCGTAGGAATCGTTGATGGTATAGGCGGTCGCAAGGTGGATGACCATGTCGGCCTCAGCTGCTTGCTGGCGCAACACATCCAGCGAGGTGAGGTCGCCACGAACGGGGACCGCGCCGAGGCCCCTCAGCGTAGCATCTCCAGATTCCGAACGACTGAGTCCGTAGACTTCGTAACCGTCTGCAATGGCATATTCTGTAATTGTAGAGCCGACGTAACCGTTGGCGCCAGTTATGAAGATTCGTCCCTGAGCTGGCATTATGTCTTTAGAGGGATGGAGGCTTAAATAAAGGTGATTTTGATTAATTGATAGGTAATTGTTATGTTTTTTGTTCTTTTATCGTCAGCTGGGCGGCTTTTCATTTTTATACTCATATGTTACAGTTGGACTGGTGTTGATGGATTTAAGACGGGTAAGTCCGAGATTCGGTAATAGCGGATGCGTCCATCAATTGTGCATACAACTTTGGAGAGAGATATCCGGAAAATAATAAAGAAACCGAATGACGGCATTATCTAACTGAATCTAGCTAGTAACAGGATTTCTGCCCTAAAACCGATTGGCCATGCCGACAAATATCATGCGCTTCTGGACGGGTTTGATTCCCGAAAGCCGGACGGTGTGATCATCGAGGCTGTGGATGGACTGACACTTGCAAGATTTGACCAGCCTGGCGTTCGGGTGCATCAAAGTAAAACTCCAATCAATACTTACGGAATGTAACTGGAGATCACAGGTGCTCATACTAAAGTTCAGAAACGAATAATATAACTATCTAATAATTTCCTCTCGTCTAAATACAATTATATTCACCCTTGTTCATAATATTTACCATTCAATCTATCCAACCAATACAACCCGATTGACCATTCTTGTATGTAGACCATTGACTGACTATTGCCTATCCTTGAGAAGAAGAAGTAACTTAAACCAAGTCGGGTTCTCAAACACATCTTCAATTCTCATCTTGTAGCCTTGTCGCTGCATGTGAGCGGCCAATTGTCCGGCGTTGTCAGCGTCACCGCCAAGGTCAAAGAAGGTCTCCGAAGAGTCATCACCAGGCACATTTGGCACGCCGAGCACATCCTTCCATGCTTCGCTGAGAGTGTTGGCGAGCTTGATAGAGCAGGCATCGAGAGCTCTAATCTGCTCGCTGGTTGGAGCAACGGTCACTCTGTCGTCCGCTGGCAGGGGAAGAACAGCAAGGAGGCTCCCAACTTCACGTGGAGTAGTGAGTTTTGCGTCCACATTTTTGTAGAATTGAATAACAGTGTCAACCAGATCCGAAGACAACTGCTCTGCCAAATCACGTGAGATGACATTGTCCGTGAAGCCCATGTCAATCTCAGTGCTGTCTGCGCTAGGCGTAGAAGTGATGTAAACTTGAACGCTGTCGATATCACCCGTAGATAGGTCAGAAGTGTGGAAATCTGTTGTGTGTTCTTCATCATTGCGATCTTCGTAATTTTGGTGGATGATGACCGAACTGAAATAGGCCCATTTGGGCCAGTTTGTGCAGTTGCGAATGATTTCCCGGGAGCCCATTGTCTCGAATGGCATGCTGGCCACTTGTTGAGTATTGACTGCTGTGATTAGGTCCCTGGCTGACCAACCATCCTGGAATACGATGCGGGCTGGTATAATGTTGACACAGGGTCCCATCACGTCTTCTGCGCCTGGCTGGTTGCGGCCGTGGATGAGGCTTCCATACACGACGTCGTTTGTGGCGGAGTACCTGGCTAGTACATAGGACCAAGCAGCCTTTAGGACTGTAGCAAAGGTGAAGTCGTCAGACTTCAGTGAGGCTGCTGGTATCTTCTTGACAATGTTTGGACCTAGGCCATATGCAAGGCGATGTGTTGTCTGGCTCTTGATGGGGGTCCTCGTGGCTCCCTGAAGCAGATTACGCCAGTACTTGGTTGCCTTGTTCTTATCAACAAGAGATAGAGTGTGCATGTACTGTATGAAGCTTGAGTCTTTGCCAGAGGGTGCGACTGAGTTGTAGGCGTCTTCAAAGGCAGCCCACATCTTTCCAAGGGAGGTGCCGTCATATTGAGCGTGTGATAGACGGACCACTAATCTGGACTTTTGCTCGCGTGTCTGGTGGATGATGGAAATCTTGGTGGGCACGGTGCCGAATTGCAGGTCTTGGACCAAGTCCTGCTTCTTTAACTTCAAAGTGTACTCATCCAAGCTCTCCGTCTCGGTTTCAAATGTGCTGATGTCCAGATCCACCTGCGAGAGCACAACCTGCAAGAACATGTCTTTGTATGCAATGAAGGCGGTTCGGAAGATTTCAAATCGCTGGATGAGACTGCTCCAAGTGTGCTTCATCTTGTCAAGGTCAAATGCGCCTTCCTGGTCGTATGTTTGGTAGTATACAGCGCTACGAGCGTCAGTGTAACTTGTGAGCAGGTATCGGGCCTGCTGATCAGTAACTGGAAGAATGTCCTGCACATTTTGTGCGGAAATGCCATATTCAATCAAGTGCTGCTCGATCGTTTCGCGACTTCCAGTGGGTATGAGCGAGAATTTCTCGTATTTGGAGCGACGTGTATCTGACTCCTCATCTTGACTTCTTAGGCGGGATGCCATCTGTGACAGCTTTGGGCTGGTGAGAATATCGGCCACGGGTAGGTTGAGGCCCTGGCTGCGGGCTCGCCTGGAGAGTTTCATGGCCTGGATGGAGTCGCCGCCGACTTGGAGGAAGCTATCGTCTGCACTGATCGACTCGATATCGATGGATAGGACGGAAGCCCACAACTTTTGTAGACATTGCTCCATCGGTGTGGTTGGCGGTCGGCGTTCTGCCTGTGGCGAGCTCGCGCTATTGAGCTCCGACAGAGTCTTTTGAGCTCCAATTGCGCGAAGTTGCTTGCGGTCTAACTTTCCAGTGGCAGAGAGCGGCAGCTTTTCTACCATGATGTAGGCCGAGGGGATCATGTACCCAGGAACCTTTGAAGCTAAACGGTCATTCAGGCCCTCTGTCAGGGTGCGCAACTCGGAGTTGAAGTCGCCGAGCTGCCTTGATTGTATGAATGCAACCAGCATTGATTGGTCGTTATCCTGAGGGACTATCACCTCTGCCGCCAGCTGGATCTCTGAGTCAGTATTTAAGCTGGTGGAAAGGTTGTATTCCACATCGCCAAGTTCCAAGCGTTGGCCGTTAATCTTGATCTGACCATCCTTACGGCCAACAAATGTCAGGCTTCCATCGTTATTGTACTGGACAAGATCGCCAGTCTTGTATACTCGCCCGCTGCGTCCTTGGTAGCCAGGACCACCACGCAACAACCAAGCTGGGTCTTGAATGAAGACCTGTGCGGTTTTCTCGGCATCACCGAGGTAGCCGGAACCAACAAGCGGTCCCTCCAAAACCAGCTCGCCCACAACCCCAACTGGTGCCAGCTTGTGATGGTTTGAAGCATCCACAACCCAAGCGCACAACCCAAGTCCACGACCGATGCTGGCTGCCGAGGAAGTGGAAGTGGGGTCGAACTCGCCCAAAGTAGATTTGACTGTACACTCAGCTGGGCCGTACATGTTGAGAACACGGGCATGCTTCGACCACTGCGAGGCTAGGTGGTTGGTGAGCGCTTCTCCAGCGAACACCGCCGTCTCTAGACATGGTACGTCGGATGGCCGGAGTGTGCTGGCAACAGACGGTGTGATGTCTATAAAATTAGCGTTGTAGGCCATAATAGACCCTGCAAGGTCATCCAGGGCTTCCTGGTGCGAAGGAATGCAAAGACAGCCTCCAGCAGCCATAGTGTGGACAAGATTGGACCAAGAGATGTCAAAGGCGTACTTTGCAAAGTCGTAGACGCGGGATGACTTGCTGAATCCGGTGATAGCCTGTTGGTGGTGGATGGCACTGGTAAAATTGGCATGCGTCATTGTTGCGCCCTTGGGAACACCAGTACTGCCTGAAGTGAAGACCAGGTAAAGCTTATTCGAGGGTTTGGTGGTTGGCTTTTGTATAGGAATGGTAGGTTCTTGGAAGTTTTGTAACTGTTCGTCACCCAAGACCATTACCGACTGATCGGTTAACGCTTCTGCAAATTCCCTGTTTGCCATAGATGACAGAATCAGTGAGGGCTGGACCTGTTGCACTATACTGCGTAATCGATCCTGTGGCAGTGTGGAATCGAGAGATACCGAGGCACCTCCGGCCTTCATGACAGCTAGCATCGCCACAGGCATCCAGCAAGACTTCTCAAAGTAGAGAGGGACAACTACGTCGGGACCAACACCATGCTGAACAAGGTGATGCGAGATGAGTGTAGCAGTGGAGTCGAGCTCTTGATAGGTCCAGTTGCCGTCCCACGCACAGACTGCCTGAGAATCGGGGTTCTTGCGGGCGTTTTCGGCAATCAGGTCGTGTACAAGATAGTCGTCGATGGTTTCCGGAACAGCTGCGTTCCAGCCCCAAATTTGTTCGAGATCCCTTGGGCTGACGGTGTCAAGGTCAGAAATCTTGTTCTGTGACATGCCTGGATCACACAACTGGCGCAGTATCAGTTCGAGTTGGGCTGCGAGTTTCTCGACCTGAGGCTTCTTGATGACATGAGAGTCGAATCTGAACCGAAGCATAGCACCGGTGTTTTCTAGGTCGCACTCGAGGGTGATGGCGTGTGTGTCAAAGTCAGCAAAGTCTTCCACACTTTCGTCTTCACCCAAAGCTTGCTCTTCCTCTCCTTCGCTGAAGAGGATGCTGGTGGCCTTGCCGGACTCCTCGATGGGGTGGATGAGCAAGAGTGTCTGGAAGTCGCAAGCGTTCTTAGCGGCTGGGCTCATGGTTCGGATTCTCTGCAACCCCGTTTGTTCGAATTCTGTCATATCTATATTCTGAGCTTGTAGCTGCATCAAAAATTGGTGGACGGTGTTCTCTTTATTGAGAGCTACCCGGATAGGTACCGTAGCAATAGTTGGACCAGTCATCTGCTCGACTCCAGCGACGGGTGCTTGTCGGCCAGTGAGTGTCACTCCAAAGAGCGTATCCGAGGAGTCAGAGTGTGCTGATATTAAGATGGATAGCGCAGCGCGAATAGCAGTAGAAGCTGTCGTATCCGTCTTTGGCCAAGGCAGATCCTTGACGTGGTGCCAAACACCAGCGTCTGAACGTGGCTGATAGACAGGTGATGGCAGGGAGGGGAAGGGCTGAGCCTGAAATTGGTCAAACTGCGACTTCCAAAACTCGTCAGCGTCGTCATTGAGGTTACCCAAGAATCGGACGAATTCCTGGAACTGTGGGGGTTGTTGTAGGGCTGTTCCATTGTAGGCCATCTCCAGTCTGTCAATCACCAGTGGCATGGACCATCCATCATACAAAGCATGATGCACTGTCCAAACGAAGGAATTGTGGCCCTCAGAGTCGTTGGTGATTGCATATCGCATGAGATGTGTGCCAAGGCCCATACCCAGCTCCTTATCTGCTTCTTCGTACAGGGCGGTGCTGGTAGGCTCTGGCCAATCTAGTGTCTCTTGCCTGAGGACCACCTGAACTAGTCCCGCCCCTTCAAGATCGATAATTCTAGTGCGCAAGATGGGTGTAGTCTCGATAACGTGGTCCCAGGCCCGCTTAAAACGAGCAATGTCGATGCCTTGTTGGAGCTGGAAGGTATTTTGAGCAACAAAGGCACCAGAGCGCTTTGATGTCAGAGCCAAAAGACCTTCCTGCAAGGGCGTGCAGGGAAAGGCGTCCTCTACGAGTGCCGGGCTGACATCGCACAGCTGAGCAACCTTTCTTCGCGCCTTTGCCAATCCAAGGTCGCCAGCCAGTAGCGAGAACGGAAGCACAGCTTCGTCTTCACCGCTGGATAAGGATTTAACAGCCTTGGCAAGATCACAAAGTCGAGGATGACGGAAAACGTCAGTGACGGTGAGAGACAAGCCGTTATTGCGTGCCAGGCCAGCTAGCTTCATGGCACCAATAGAATCTCCTCCAATGCGGAGGAAGCTATCGGTAGAACTAATGGTCTCCTGCGGAATTCCTAGCACGGTGGACCAGAGACCTTGAAGTTGAATCTCCTTTGCCGTTGATGGTGCTTCTCCTGAAGCTTGAGGTACGCCACCAGCTATGAGCTCGGCTGTGGTGAGCTTGCTGGCGATGGTACGGAGTTGTTGTCTATCAAATTCTCCTGAGCTGATCTTCGGAATTTCATCAAGTATCATATAAGCAGTAGGTATCATACGAGGAGGCAATTGGGTGCTGAGTTTGTCAGCGAGGCCAGCAGTTAGCTTTTTCAAGTCTGAGGAGCTTGTGGACATGCCCAAGAATGCCGCCAAAACACGATATTTGCTGTCTTGGGGCATGACAATGTCCACAGCGACTTGGATATGTTGATCTTGAGGCATGTGAGATTGAAGACAACGCTCAATTTCTCCAAGGTCAATACGCTCGCCGTTGAGCTTATCTTCAGCATCCTCTCGACTAGCCATTAAATCCTGAACCAAGGCATCCGCGCTGGCGGGATTAGCGGAATTAGAGGTCCAGATCTGCTCAAGATCAGTCTTGGAATGGATTTGGAAAGAAGAGAGCGTGGATGGCGCTGTCTTTCTGCTGACGATTGCCATTAGGATGGACTCTAGCAGCGCAATGGCGCGCTCAGCTTGAGTCTTAGAAAGGCATGACAGGCTAACGTCGAGTGAGAATGCCACTTGGGTCTGACCATAGCTAATGTCAAGACCAACGTCATACTGTGTAGTCTGATCAGCATACGGTTTGTGGAATGGAACTTTCAGTGAGTTAAAAACTTACCTCCGAAGGGTCTTCGGAACCGACATCAATGAAAACCAAATCGCCAACCTTGGTATCTTCTGCAGCGTCACCATCATCGTTCTGGAAAGAAACGATTGTGTTGAAAAGTGGATCAGTCGAAGAGAGCCCAAGATCATGCTGGATATCAGCAAGAGAGCAGTGTTGGAAATCAAGATCCTCCAAGACTTGGTTGTGCATGTTCTGAACAAACTTCTGCGGGCTGTCAGAGCGGGAAATGTCTGCTCGGCATACCATGATGTTGGCATAAGCGCCAATGGACTCGGCAAGTCCAACGATAGGGAGATCACGACCTGAAGCAATGTATCCAAAGCAGACAGACTCTTTGCCTGTGTAAGCTGAAAGTGTCAATGCCCACGCACCTTGGAACAAGCTGGCAGGGGTGATGGATTGAGATTCGCAGAACTGCTGAATGCGCCTAAAGTCATCGCCGGTCAGGTCGACGCTAGGGGTGGAGATACCATCCCTTGGGGATGGCTCTGTGGAAATACGTGGGAAGTGAGATGGCCGCAGACCGGCCAACTTCTTCTTCCAGTATAACATCTTGTCAGCCACGGGGCTGGCCTTGAGAGCCCTGGCGAAGTTGCGGTGGGTCTCTATGAGGTCTCCTTTGTCCAGTGTTCCGCAATAGGCCTTGGACCAATCATCAAGCATGCTAGCGGTAGATGCACCGTCAACAATGGCGTGGCTCATTTCAATCTGGCAAATGATTGTTCCGCTCTCCTTGACACTGCAAAGGACTAGACGGTGTGTCGGCCTGAGTTGCGAGTAGTCAACTGTAGGTAGTTTCTGGATGGCGGACAGGGCAGCTGTTTTGTTTTGAGAGTCCAGAATAACAACCTCGCCATGGTAGCTGTCAAGCACAGCCTGGGCAAACACCGTGTTCTTGTCGATGCCTTCGATAAAAACGCTGCGAAGGGCTGGGTGACGCGCAATTACAGCTTGCCAAGCTGTGGCCAAGGCATCAATATTAAGCGAGGCATGGTTGCTATCATGCTTAATCTCATATGTGAGCGATGTCTTATAGGCTTCTGGATCCCTGATCTGGCTGAGAAGCATTCCATCCACCATGGGCGAGCAGGGGGATATTTCAATGACGGTTGCGCTGGTCTCCGACTGCAATTTGGGAATAATTCGATCCTGCAAGTCATCTAGGCGACTGTAGTCAAGGTTCAGAAACTCGTAACTGGAAATGGTGAGAGAAGGCTTGGAGGCTGAGAGTGAGCTGCAGAGAGCCTGCATCGACGGAGTGACCTGTGCGATCCACTGTCGAATGAGATCTTGGTGGCTGATATGGCGGTTCCAACCGAAACTGAATTTTGTTACACCGCCTTCGATGGAAACATTAATGTTGAACAGCGTAGAGGCAGGCAAGTCGCCACCGACATCAAAAACGTTGTCGAATGCAACGTTTTCGAACAGTGTCTCTTCAGATTCCAATTGCTGGAACAGGCCATGGTAGTTGAAGAGCACTTCCGTAACACCGTTGTGAGACTGAAAGGCCTTGATGCCTTTTTCATTGAAGTACCGAGAGGCAAAATAGGCCCAGCCGTTTGATGGAAGCTGCCTTCTTATGTCCTTGACAACTCTCGCAGTACGAGTGCTCTGTTCCCGCGAGACGTGCATCGGCGCCATGGTAGTGAACCATCCGACCGTTCTGGATAGGTCAATGTCTGCGCTCCAGGGCTCTCTGCCATGACCTTCGTTGAATATCGTGAGACCATCGCGCTTCTTAAAGGTGTGGAAGAAGGCATCCCAAAGAGACGCGAGAATAAGATCCACCGGCTCAGTGTTGAATGCCTCGTTGGCCTCCTTCAACAAACATGCAGTTGTCTCCCGGTCGACCTCGAAGGATTCTTCAATGTGATCATCAAAGGTGTTAGGGGTGGCTGATGAATAATTCCAGAATTCGAGATCATTGCGGGCCTCCGTGAAGAGGACTCTATCTGGAGCATATCCAGGCGATTGAGCTTCCTGTTTCTGAAGGTTGTTCCATACTTGGAATGGAAGGCCTTGGATCAGATCTCCGCCATTCAACAGCACCTCCAGGTCATCCAAGATAGTACGCCAAGATACTAAGTCGACAACCAAATGGTGAGCGATGAGCGAGATGTATTGCTCACCGGACTCGAGGGTAAACATGTCGACGGCAAAGACCAAGCCCCGTTCAATATCAAGTTCTTTGTGGCGCTGAGCGATTACTGACTCGACAGCTGCAAGTGAGTCTACCTGCACGGATGCAAAATGATAGACTGCATCTTTGGGGCTTGAAACGAGTTGAGTCCAGGTATCTGTTGTCTTGTCTAATTGGAATCGCGCTCTCAACATGGAGTGCGACTGAACAATCTTCCGAACAGCGATCGATACTTCGAATGGAAGCAAATTACGCTTAGCCTGAACATAGAAGGCTTGGTTGCAGTAGTAACCAGTGGTGTTGACTTTGTCGGATGGAGATTGAGAAAAGAACCACTGCTGCATTGGTGAGAGGCTAAAAGGCTTATCAAAGTCTTCGTCATGGGATAGAGCTGGGCCATCAGCCACAGTTGCCGCTGCTGCAACATCCGCAAGTTGTTTGCTCTTCAGCAGCAACGCAACAGAGAATGCAATGCCGGCCTGGCGACAGTACGGCGTGACTCGCATGGCGGAAATAGAGTCTCCACCATTGGCGATGAAAGACCGCTGAAGATTGATTTCGTTGGCAGGCGTGTTCAAGATAAGACTGCATGCATCCCGAAGAACCTTCTCGGCGGCCGTCACTGGACCAGATGACGAAAAGACCACACTGGAGATTCTCGCATACGTTTGTTCATCAATGTTGCTGACCCAGCCCTTCACTCTCTGGCGATCCAGTTTGCCGGCAGAGTCAACAGGGAGACTATGCAGGGGTACCCAAGTAGACGGAACCATGTAAGCGGGTACTGAGTTATCTAGCTGAGCATGCAGAGCCCGGATGATATTTTGCACTTCTTCGGCCTTATCCGCCCCGATAACTTCAATCACCGAAGTATTGCCCCGGTCTTCAGTCTGGCAGAGACTGAAAACACCAACTAGCTTGTCGGTATATTTTCCAGTTTCGGGAAGTAAGCAGACAGCTTGGTGTATAGAAGAATGGCGCATAATATGGCTCTCAAGTTCTTCAACGTCTACACTCTGGCCATAAATTTTGACCTGGGCGTCTTTGCGACCCACATATGTCAATGTTCCGTCTTTGTTGTAATGGGCAAGGTCACCGGTTTTGAAAAGGTATCCAGTTCGGCCTGGATGACTGGGATCACTGCTTCCCCGGGTAAGCCATGATGGGTTCTTGATAAAAGCATCATTTGTGTTTACAGCGTTGCCCAAGAAACTAGTTGAAATCAGAGGTGATTCCAGTAAAAGCTCACCAGTACTGCCAATAGGTACAAGGGTCGAGCCGTCTCGCGCGTCAGTAATCCAGGTATTGAACCCGATACCCTTTTCAATCGTAGGTTGGCCAGACTCTCCCGAAAGAGCAGTGACCATGGTAGCTATCGTGCGGTTTTCGCAGGGTCTGTATGTAAACTTGACGTCTACAAATGGAGCCAAGTGCTTGATCTGTTCTGGAGAAGCTTGTTCATCCCCACTCAGGATGAGAGACTGGATTGACTGGATTGTGGTATCCGGCAGGGCCATTGCATTCGAGGAGGTGGTGTTCCAGACTGTGGGCTGCCAGCGCGAAATAGAAGCCGCAACGTCATTTTGATCAGATAGTGACGGGACGCAGAGACAGCCCCCGATGGTAAAAGTTTGCATAAAGTTATCCCATACAAACTGGGTAGAGTCGTAGACTCTCGAGTCTGATCTGAATCCTTGGGAATCCTGCTGGTTCTGGACGGCGTTGCTAAGGTTGCCATGGGTCAGAGTGGTAACTTCTAGGTTGTCGGCATCAAGCCGAACACTTATATACGCTTTGTTCCAAGGCTGAATAAAAGGTAGAGTGATATCGGAAGTTGTCGCAGACAATGTTTCAAGAAGAGAATCATTGACAAGAATCTTTCGTTTGGCAGAATGGGCGATGAGCCGCTCGGTTGAGGTTGATGAAAGAACCAAAGCAGGCTTGTACTTCTCCATAATAGCATGAAGGTGGTCTTCCATGTCAGAAGAATCCAGCACAATCGAGGCTCCTCCAGCCTTCATTGTGGCCAACATTGCCACGCTTGTCCAACGCGAGGTCTCAATACAGAGAGCGACGATAACATCCGGACCGACGCCGAAGTCAGCAAGATAATGGCCCAGTTTGGTTGAAGTATGGTCCAGCTCGGCATACGTCCAGTCACCATCCCACGCATTGACGGCAAGCGATTCTGGTTGCCTTCGCGCCGTTTCTGTGACCATCTCAGTGATGCATTTGTACTTGGTCTCTGGGATGAATGTGTTCCACTGCCAAATATCTTGCAAATCCTCGTCGCTGATCATGTTGACATTGCGCAGCTTATTATCCTTCTTGTCGGCGCCCCCATCAACAAGCGCCATCACGGTGCTCTTGAGGAGCGAGATGATGTGGCCAGCTTGTTGATTGGTGAATCGGGCTGGATGGCAGTTGATGTACAAGCTTGCTCGATCGGCACCGAATGTTGTGCTTACGGCAACGTCATACTCAGTGGGGTCCTCTCCGTCCATGTCAACGAATTCTAATTCTTGGCTAATTGGTCCTTCGAGGCCATCATCCACATCTCTCTGGAACGAAATGATTGTGTTGAATAGCTGCTGTCCAGACGAGATGCCCAAGTCGTGCTGGATATCAGCGAGGGAGCAATGCTGATATCCCATGTCTTCCAACATCTGATAGTGGAGGTAGTTTGCAAAACGGCTCTTGTCCCAATCTCGGTTGATGTCGGCGCGGCAGACCATCATGTTAGCGTATGCACCGATCGCCTCTTCAATGCCGGGGACTGGAAGGTCTCTGCCTGAAGCGACATATCCAAAGGAAACGGAGTCAGATCCAGTATACGAGGACAATGTGAGCGCCCAAGCGGCATGGAATAGACTGGCGGGAGTAATAGAGTTGGACTCGCAGAATCGTTGCATGGAGGCGAAGGCTCCGCCCTCCACGTCCACGTTTGCCCAAGATACGATGTCTGAAGGCTCCGAGATCTTGGCCATAGCAGGGAAATGACAAGGCTGAAGACCAGATAGCTTCTTGTTCCAATAAGACTTCTTGTTTTCGGCGATAGTCGATTTCAAGACTCGGGCAAATCCTCGGCTGGTCTCCATCAGATCGTTCCTGTCTCTGCTAAGAGCACCCTTGTAAGCTTTGGCCCAATCCTCCAGAACAATTCCTGCAGAGGCACCGTCTGTAATAGTGTGACTCATTTCCATTTGACAAAGCACAATATTCGATTCGGAAACCCGGCATAGTGCAAGGCGGTGAGGAGGTTTTAGGTCCTGGTAGTTGAGTTTGGGAAGGTTCTGCAGAGATGCCTGGGCTGTCTGCATGTTGTCGCTCTCCAGTATAATAACTTCTCCAGTGAAATCCTTGAGAACAACTTGATTAAACGCCACAGTGTCATCTACACTTTCGATGAAGACACTGCGAAGGTTGGGGTGGCGGGCAATTACGTCTTGCCAAGCAGCTGCTAGTTGTTGCACACTGGTGATGTGAGAGCCACGGGGCTTAATCTCATAGTATTGACATGTTTCGTAGAATCCAGCTCCCTTCAGTTGGCTTACCAAGATACCATCCACCATGGGAGAACAAAGGTAGATTTCTTCCACTTGCGCATTATTCAAGGTCTCGATTTCGGGAATGACACGGCTCTGAAGGTCGTCAAGACGCATGTAATCCAGATTCAAGAATTCGTGGTCAACAAGCGTCCGCTCAGTCCTCTTGGATGCAAGGGTCTCACAGATGGACTGTAAAGAAGGGCCTATCTTGTCAACCCATTTTCCGATCTGGTCTTGGTTGGAAATGTGACGATTCCAGGCAAACGAAATACGAGTCTTTCCTCCTTCGATGGACATGTTGACGTTGAAGAGGGAAGAAGCGGGCAGACTTGGTCCCTCATCGGAGACATTGGGAAGAGACACTTCGTTAAAGAACGATTTTTCTTGTTCGAGCTGTTGGAATTGACCGTGATAGTTGAAAACCATTTCCATGACAGTGTCATGGGGACCGAAAACCTCAATTCCCTTTCTATTGAGGTATCTGGAGGCAAAATAAGCCCACCCATTCGCGTGTAGCTTCTTCCTGGCATCCTTTACAAGTCGTACAATGCCACTGGGGGTATTGGCGATGTTCCGGGAAACGTGAATGGGGCTCATCGTGGTAAACCAACCGATTGTACGAGAGAGGTCAATTTCCGAGCTCCATGGCTCACGGCCATGGCTCTCATTGAAGATGGTGAGACCATCCCGTGATGGGAAGACAGCAAGGAAGGCATCCCAAACCGCAGACAACAGCAAGTCAACAGGTTCAGTGTTGTAAGCCTTGTTAGCATCCTTCAAAACAAGCGAGGTGACGTTATTATCGACATAAATTGTCTTATCGATATGATCACCTGTTTTATTAGGTGTCTCAGGTGTAAAGTTCCAGAAGGATAGGTTGTTCTGGATACCCTTGGTGGATAGTACATGGTCCGGGTCATACTTGCGGCTGCTAACCTCCTGCGCCTGCAGCTTATTCCAGATCTGGAACGGCAGACTTGGCATCAAATCCCCGCCAGTCAAAAGAGATTCAAGATCATCCAGGACAATTCTCCAGGAGACAAGATCAATGACCAAATGGTGGGCGATAAGGATCAGGTACTGCTCTTTTCCAGGGAGTTCACACAAATCAGCGGAAAATACAAGACCACGTTCAAAGTTGAGCTCTCGGTGACGCTGAGCAGCCAGACGTTGCATTTCGTTCATCGATTGCAGCTCCAACACGTCAAAGTGGTAGAGGGCATCGGCGGCCCTCGGAATACTCTGCATCCACACATTGTTGTGGCGTTTGAAGCAGACACGGAGCATCGAATGATGCTCGACCAATTTGGCAATGGCGGCCTTGACGGTTTCCGCCGACTTTGCTTCGTTGACGCCAACATAGAAAGCCTGATTGCAGTGATAGTCGGGTGTGTTGAGTAGATCCCCAGACGCCTGGTTAAAGAACCATTGTTGAATGGGTGACAAATGGAAGGGCCTATCGAAATCTTCAGTCCGGGGTAGCACGGACGTTTGTGCTGCAGACGAGAGTTTTGCAACCTCGGCTAAAGATTTGGTTTTGAGCAAGGTGGCAACGGAGAAGGAAACATTCCCAGCACGACATCGTGGAATCAATCGCATGCCAGAAATGGAATCACCACCGTTGGCTACAAAAGACCGTTGAAGATTGATTTCCGCAGCTGGGATATTTAAAATCAGGCTGCAAGCAGACACAAGCACACGCTCTGCTTCACTTTCCGGTCCACGGTTGGAAGGAGCGCTGGTAGAAGTGTTGGAAGCTGTGATGGCAACTCCGGCAATCTTGTCATACGTCTCTTTATCCATTTCAGTGAGCCATCCTTGAACCTTCTTCCGGTCCAGCTTGCCAGAGGGGTTGAGCGGAATGTCCTTGACTGCAATCCATATATTGGGAACCATGTAGAGAGGAAGCGAGCCTTCCAGTTGGTTTCGCATCGATTCAATGTAACTCTCGATAGCGGCTGTGAGGTCTTCGCGCTCAATCTTCCTGTTTGGCTCCGAAATGACCTTGGACTCCTCCATCGAGTCCCAGGTGAGGGTAGAGTCTGTGCTGCGCGATGCCGGACTAGGAGCGCGGGTGAGAACAGGTGTCTGCTCATTCGAATCGGTGCTGAGTTCGTCTAGATGCTGCTGGATCGCCTTCAGACTAAAGACGCTAACCAGCACCTTAGCCCAACAACCAGTCTTGGGGTACAGCACAGCTGATTGCCTGGTGAGAGGACCCCGCATGATGTGGTTCTCGATGTCACCCAATTCAACACGCTGGCCGTTGATTTTGACTTGGGCATCCTTGCGGCCAACGAATGTCAGAGTGCCATCCTCATTGTAGTATACCAAGTCACCCGTCTTGTATAGACGACCTTCACGGCCAGTGTTTCCACTAGCTCCACGTAGCAGCCATGGTGGGTTCTCAATGAAGACGGAGGCCGTCTTTTCAGCATCTCCGAGATATCCCGCTCCTACAAGCGGTCCTTCCAGCCACAACTCACCAACACCTCCCACTGGTACGAGGGATTCACCGGTGATTGTATCCACAACCCACGTATTAACACCTTTGCCTGTGCCGATACTTGCTCCGTTGAAATTCTTGATGTCAATGTCATAAACAGTGGAAGTTGGGGTACACTCGCAAGGACCATAGGAGTTCTTGACGCTGACCACGGACGCCCATTTCTTGGCATGCTCCTCCTGTAGCCTTTCACCACCCAAAATTAAGGTGTCCATATTCTTGAGCGTCGAACGCGGGAGCAGTAGTGCCGCAGAAGGAGTAAGTTCACTGTGCGTCACGGCGAAGCGTCTGAGAGATCCGGCCAGATCATCTCGTCGCTCGGCTTCTGAGGGGATACATAAGCAGGCACCGCATTCAAGAGCACCCAGCAAGTTCTGCCAGCAAGTATCGAATGCGTAACCCGCAAAGTCGTAGACTCGTGAGCCCTTTTCAAAATTATGGGCGCCGCTTTGATGCCGCATAGCACTGGCAAAGTTGGAGTGTAGGATACGCACACCCTTCGGAGTGCCGGTACTGCCAGAGGTAAAATTGATGTACAGGGTGTCAGAAGGCTGCACCTTTGGCAGTGGGTTGAAGGGTTGCGGTTCCAGCGTCTCAAGTAGCTTCTCGTCAATGACGAAAACAGGCTTACCGCCTGATAGGTTCGTGGTGATGTTCTTGTTTGCCAGGGACGACAGGAGCAAAATGGGCTTGACTTGCGGGATAATGCTCAGAGCGCGGTCCTCTGGTAAGTCTGCAGCAATCAGGACGCAAGCTCCACCAGCCTTGATCACGGCGAGCTGCGCAACAGGAGTCCATTTCGACTTCTCGAAGCACAGGGGAACAATGACTCCAGAGCCGACTCCAAGATGCACTAGATAGTGAGCCAATCGTGAGGACATATCATCAAGCTCCGCATAAGTCCAGTTGCCGTCCCAAGCACAGATGGCAGGGTAATGGGGAAGCTCCTCGGCCACCGAGGAAACTATCTCGTGCACTGGAGTCGTAATCGTCTCAGGTACTGTAGCGTTCCACCTCCAGATGTCTTGGAGGTCCTCTTTGCTCGCCGTATCGATATCCGCGACCCGTTTCTTGACCTGGTTTGGATCGCACAGCTGTCGCAAGATGTGTTCCAGCTGAACTCCCAGTCTCTCAATCTGCCTGGGGCTCAATACGGTGTTGTCATACTCAAGCCTGATGTTAACGCCACTGTCTTCCAAGTCGAATTCAATGGTGAGGGCATTTGTGTCAAATTCGGCAAAAGGAACATCATCGTCGCTGTCGGTAACAAAGATCTCAGTTTCGTTGTTTCCAGCCTCTTCGGGGGGGTGAATGAGCATCAACGTCCCAAAGTCACAGCCCAGCTTGGCCTTTTCGCTCATTTGGCGGATTCTCTGTAGGCCAGTTTGCTCAAAGGCAGTCATCTCAACCATTTGCTTTTGCACCTGGTTGAGGCACTCATCGACGGTCTTCTGCCAGTCGAACGCCACTCGGACAGGGACTGTCGCCAGGGTAGGGCCAGTCATCTCGTCCACTTCATGCACAGCAGCCTGACGACCAGTAACAGTCACCCCAAATACGACATCACTTGAGTTTGTGTATCTGGCTGTCAAGATAGCCCACGCTGCGCGAATAGCAGTCGACGCCGTGATGTCAGACTTGGGCCACTGTAGATCACTCACACGATGAGCTGTGGCTGCGTTGGCAGTCGGAGTGTAAGCGGCCGATGGTAATGCGGGGAATGAGTGAGCCTCGGAGCCCTCAAATTGGGCCGTCCAGAATTGCTTTGCGCTGTCCTCATCGATGTTGTTGATGTGTTTGACAAAGCGTTGGTAAGGAGGTGCCAACTCAAGAGCCACTTCACCCTTGTATGCCAGTTCCAACCGATCCATGATGCGAGGCATGGACCATCCGTCATACAGGGCATGATGCACAGTCCACATGAAAAAGAACTGGCCATTCTGATCGGGCGAATCTGTGACGGAATACCTGACCAAGCGCTTGCCCATGCCCATGGTTTCATTTGCATCCGCTTCTTTATACCCACTCACGCTTGAGGATGGCGACCAATGTGCCGCCTCACTCAAAACAACTTGCACCAGACCTTGGCCTGTCAAGTCGACGATGCGAGTGCGCAAAATTGGAGTCATCTTCAGTACCTCTTCCCAAGCGCTTCGGAAGCTAGCCAGGTCCACAGTCTTTTGCAAAGGCATTATGTACTGGGCCACGTAGTCGCCGGCTCGCTTGGCCGTCAAGGCAAGCAGGCCTTCCTGAAGAGGAGTGCAAGGGAAGATGTCTTCAATCTGGGCACCATTAATCTGGCACAGCTCCGCGGCTTCATCACGTGCAGCCTTGGGGCTAATACTAGGATTCAACAGCGACAACGGCGGGACATCTTCGTCATCAGCATTAGAAACATCACCAACAACCTTTGCCAGGTCGCTCAGCTTAGGGTTCTGGAAGATATCGGTGACAGTGAGGGCAAGACCGTCCTCTCGTGCAGCACCGACCAACTTCATGGCTCCAATAGAATCACCACCAATTCGAAGGAAACTATCATCGGCACTGATAGTATCTGCTTTGATACCCAGAACTGAGGCCCAAAGGATTTGCAGATGCTTCTCAGCAGCGGTGCTAGGTGACTTGTATTCTCCGCTGCGAGAGTTGAGAGCTATCTCCTCAAATGTCAATTGCTGGCCCATCTCGCGTAGACGGCGGCGATCAGCCTTTCCAGTCGCCGTCATAGGCAGGTCTTCAAGCACCAGGTAGGCTGATGGAATCATGTATCCTGGAACATGACCAGCAAGTCTCTCACTGAGGCCCGCAGTGATTTTGCCTGACTGCTCTGAGTCTTGAGTAGTGACTGCGGCTGTCCCATCACCAACATGAATGAATGCCATCAGCAAGGACTTGTTGCTTCCCTGAGGCTTGATGACTTCCGCAAAGACCTGGACGTCCGCGTCGTGGACAATATTCGTGCGAACATGGTGCTCAACATCTCCAAGTTCCAATCGCTGGCCGTTGATCTTCACTTGATCGTCTTTACGGCCAACAAAAGTCATGCTTCCGTCAGCGTTGTACCTGACAATGTCTCCGGTCTTGTACAGACGCCCCCTACGTCCTCCACGTACAAGCCAGGCCGGGTCCTCGATGAAGGCGGCATCAGTCTTGAGGGGATCTCCCAAGTATCCCGCACCAACAAGAGGTCCTTCAAGCAAAAGCTCACCGGAAACACCGATCGGTACAAGCTTGTTGTGATTGGTTGGCTGCACAATCCATGTGCACATACCAAAGCCCGGGCCGATACTGGCGGCAGAAGCATCGGCTTTGCCAACCTCTGCAAATGTTGCCTTGACACTACACTCTGCAGGACCATAGGTATTCAAAACGGTCGCCTGTTCAGCCCACTGTGCAGCAAGATGTGTGGTCAATGCTTCACCACTAAACAGCAAATGCTCTAGGGTAGCGAGATCAGCCGGGCGTAAAGTGCTGGCAACCGATGGAGTCAAGTCGGCAAAGTTAGCCTTGTAGGCGATCAATGAGCCCGTGATGTTGTTAGATGTCTCGGACTCGGATGGAACGCACAGGCAGCCACCGGCGGTCATAGTGTGCAGGAAGTTGGACCAGGTGACATCAAAGGCATACTTGACGAAGTCATACACTCGTGAGGTATTCCTGTAACCCAGGGCTGCTTGTTGATGGCGAATGGCACTGGCGAAATTGCCGTGCGTAATGATGACACCCTTGGGAATACCAGTACTGCCAGATGTGAACACAATATACATCATATCCGAAGGCCTGATAGTGGGTAGCGAACTGAAGATCTCACCTAGGCCCTCCAGGTGAGCATCGCTCACGGGCACTGCAGTACAGTCCGTGAGATTCTGCACTACGCTGTGCTTTGCTGTAGATGTCAAAACGACGACAGGGTTAACTTGTTGAATCACACTGCGCATGCGCTGTTCAGGAAGAGTCATGTCTATAGCGACAGATGCACCGCCTGCTTTCATGACAGCGAGCCTGGCCACAGACATCCACTTTGACTTCTCAAAGCACAGAGGCACAATCACATTTGGCGCAACGCCCAACTCTACCAATGAATGGGCGAGTTTGGTGGCGAGGGCGTCAAACTCGGCATAACTAAAGTTGCCATCCCAGGCGCAGATGGCGGGCGCATCTGGCGTTCGGCGAGCCACATCGGCAATGATGTCGTGAACCAACGCCTCAACTGGCTCCGGAACGGTCTTGTTCCACTCCCAAATATTGTTCGTGTCCTTTTCACTGATACTGTCAATTAAAGCCAGCTGGTTTGGAAGTTTGGCGACGGCAGATGAGGAAGCCTCGTCAGCACTGACGAGAGAGGTGACCATCTTCTCCAAAAGCGAAACGACACGACTTGCTTGGTCACTAGACACGCAAGCCAGGCGATGTTCTACTGTAAAGCAGACTAATTCATCTGTGTACCGGATGCTCATGGTTATGTCATATTCGGTCGGGTCCTCCCACTCAAGATCCTTAAACACGAGATGCTGGGTCTCCATTCCTTCAGTGAGGCCCTCATCATCCTTTTGGAAGGAAATGATGGTATTGAAAAGGTTTTGCCCATACGAAAGCCCCAATTCGTGCTGTATATCGGCAATGGAACAGTGTTGGAAGCTCATGTCTTCCAAAACTTGCTCATGGACTTTGCTAACGAGATCCTTGCCATTCCATTCTCGAGAAACATCAACACGGCAGATCATGACATTAGCAAATGCGCCGATGGCGTCTTCGAGGCCTTTCACTGGGAGATCTCTGCCAGACGTAAGATATCCAAAGCACACCGAGTCAGAGCTGGTATATGCGGACAAGGTGAGAGACCAAGCACTCTGAAACAAGGTAGCAGGAGTGACGGAGTGGGCCTCGCAGAATCGCTGGATCAGGCGGAAAGTTTCTCCCCTTAGTTCCAATGTAGTTACTGCAGCGTTGTGTTCGTTAGGCGACGGAAGAGCTTCCGCCAAGCTCGGGAAATAACAAGGCTCCATGGCGGACAATTTATTCTTCCAGTAAGCCATCTTGTCAGCTTTGGATACAGACATAAGGGCACAGGAAAAATCATGGATAGTATCCTTGAGCTCTTCGATGTCAAGCTCTCCCGAGTACGCCTTGGCCCAGTCCTGCATTGTAATCGAGGTCGATGCACCATCAGAAATGGCGTGGCTCATCTCGATCTGGCAGGCAACACGATCATCGCCCACGATCTTGCAGAGCACCAGTCGATGAGCGGGCTTTTTCTGGGCATAGTCGACCCTGGGCAGTTCCTTGAACTTGGCTAGGGCTGATTCAAAGCTACTACTTTCGATGAGGACGACGTCACCACGACAGGACTTGAGCACGACGGAGTTGTAGGCGACCGAGGCGCCCATGCCTTCAATAAAGACTGTTCGCAGAGAAGGGTGTCGGGCCACAACGGCTTGCCATGCTTCAGCCAAGGCGCTGATGCTAATTTGGTGAGCTCCCCGAGGTTTTATTTCCCAAGTCTGAGAGGTCTCATATGAGCCTGTTCCCTTCATTTGACTGAGGAGAATTCCGTCCACCATAGGGGGAGATGGGTAAACAGCCTCGACCTGTGCGTTGTTCAGCAGCTCAATCTGAGGCAAAACATTGTTGCGCAGTTCATCAAGTCCTTTATAATCAAGATTGAGGAACTCATAGTCGCAGAGGGTTCGCTCTGCCTTCTTGTTGGAGAGCTCAGAGCAAATCGATTGCATTGAAGGACCGATTTGCTCAATCCAAGCTTGGATTTGCTCTTGGTGGGCAATGTGTTGGTTCCAAGCAAACGAGACCTTGGTTACTCCACCTTCAATAACAACATTGATGTCAAACAAGAGTGATGTGGGGAGTGATGGCCCGACCATAGCAACGCTATCGTCAAAGTTGACGACATCAAAGAGAGTGTCGGAACGCTCCAGCTGCTGAAATTGACCATGGTAGTTGAACTGAACCTCCATAGTCGATGCGTGCGACTTGAAGGCCTTAGCACCTTGCTTGGTAAGGAATCTTGACACCCAGTAGTCCCAACCGTTGGATGGCAGCTGCCTTCGCGCATCCTTGACCATCCTGACGATGCTGGCTGCGTCGTTATCAACGTTGCGGGTAATATGGATAGGACTCATCGTCGTGAACCAACCAACGGTGCGAGACAAGTCAATTTCTGCATTCGAAGGCTCACGGCCATGTCCTTCGTTAAATATAGTAAGTCCGTCTCTGGTGGGGAATGCGCGAAGGAAGGAATCCCAGATAGCAGAGAGAATCAAATCTACTGGTTCCGTATTATAAGCAGCGTTAGCTTCCTTGAGCAGCAGCGATGTTGTGGCTTTGTCCACTTTGATGTTTCTTTCAATCTGATCCTTAGCAGTATTGGAAGTGGCCTCGGAAAAGTTCCAGAACTTGAGGTTATTGTTGACGTTTTGTGTGGAGAGAACCTTATCTGGCGAAAGCCTAGGGGATCGGGCCTCATCAATCTGAAGCTGATTCCAGATTTGGAAAGGAAGGCTATCAAGGAGATTCTTTCCAGTAAGTAGAGCCTCGAGGTCGTCCAGGATGATGCGCCATGAAACAAGATCAACGACCAAGTGATGCGCGACGAGGATCAGATATTGATCTCCAGACGGCAACGTGTAAAGGTCTGCCGCAAAGACCAAACCACGTTCAATGTCGAGGCTTCGGTGCGTTACAGATGCATTGGCCTTGATCTCGTCGACAGACTGAGCATCTGTAGACCCAAAATGGTAAACAGCATCACTTGGCTTGGGAACACTCTGCACCCAGCTGCTTGCAGATTTCTTGAACAGGGCGCGAAGCATGGAATGCTGTTCGACAATCTTGGCTATCGCCTCAGACACCTCTTTTGTCGAGACCTTGCGGTTGATCTTGACATAGAAACCCTGGTTACAGTAATAGTCCTTTTGGGTGACAGTCTCAGACGGGGTCTGCTCGAAGAACCATTTCTGGATGGGGGACAGCCCGAATGGCTTATCAAAGTCTTCGGTGCGCTTGACAATAGTACCTGCGGAAACAGTAGAAGACTTTGCTACATCGGCGAGGGTTTTGCTCTTCAGCAGTGTAGCGACCGAGAAAACGAGGTTGGCACCACGGCAGTATGAGGAGAGGCGCATAGCCGAGATGGAGTCACCGCTGTTTGCAACAAAGGATTGTTGAAGGTTAACCTCGGCGGGAGCGATATTGAGGATGACGGCGCAAGCATCGCGAAGGATACGCTCGGAATCTGTCTCGGGGTCGCGGGCTGCAGAGGCAGCGCCAGGCTTGTTGATGGTGGCAACGGTTTGCGAGTCCATACGCTGCAGCCAGTCATCGACAAGACGGCGATTGAGTTTGCCTGCAGCACTCAGAGGGATATTTTTGACCGCAACCCAATTGGAAGGAATCATGTATGAAGGCAGAGACTCTTCTCCTAGAGCCTGTAGGGCTTCAATAAGCTCTTCGACCTGAGCGGCGTCCTCACTGCCAACAAGCTGAATGTCGTTCAAGTTCCCAGCTTGTTGGACACCCTCTATACTGAACACTCCCACCAACCTCTTGGCATAGGGACCGGAGCGAGGGTAGAGGGCGGCAAATTGCATCGTGCGTGGGTGGCGAACCATGCAGTTCTCAATTTCGCCAAGCTCAACTCGCTGTCCATTGATCTTGACCTGCGCATCCTTTCGGCCGACAAACATGAGGGTTCCGTCGGGGTTATACTTGACAAGATCGCCAGTCTTATAGAGGCGGCCCTCACGACCAGCTTTACCAGCTCCGCCGCTGACAAGCCACTTGGGGTTTCGGATAAAAACAGCGGCAGTTTTCGCTTCGTCGCCCAGATATCCGAGACCAACGAGAGGACCCTCCAAGACAAGCTCGCCAATCGCGCCAACAGGCACAAGAGTGTCGCCCTTCTTTGCATCGACAATCCAGGTGAGCATACCGGTACCGCAACCAATACTCGGGTCCCCATCGACGCTAGGGTCAATGGTGGCAACAGTGGCCGTCGGCGTACACTCGCATGGTCCATAGGGCAGCTTCAAATCAACAAGTGCTCCCCATCGCTTGGCGTACTCGGCCGACAATCTCTCTCCGCCCAGGATCATAGTCCGGAGCGCCCTGATGCTGCTATTATCCAGCACTGTCGCGGCAGAGGGCGTAATGTCGAGGATGGTCGGCTTGAATCGCGCTAGGGACCCGGCTAAGTTGTCTCGCCGTTCGTCTTCAGACGGGATACACAAGCAGGCGCCAATGGTGAATGTATGCATGAAGTTGTTCCAGGCAGTGTCGAATGCATATGAAGTGAAGTCGTATACACGGGCATCCGGTGTGTATCCCTGCGCAACCCGCTGATAACGCACGGCGCTGCACACGTTTGCGTGTGTCAACATAGCACCCTTGGGAGTTCCAGTGCTTCCGGATGTGAAAATCAGGTATGATCTATTCCAGGGCTGAACCTTGGGGAGCTTTTGGGGAACCCCTTGGGCGGATATCTGTCTCACAAGATCGTTGTTGAGCACAACAGTGGGTGTGTTTGTGAGTTTACCAGCCAGCTCCTCGTTGTTCGAGGACGTCACTACTACCACAGGCTTGATTTGATCAATGATCGATCGTAGACGATCCTGCGGTTGGCGCGTGTCCATCATAACCGATGCACCGCCAGCCTTCATGACAGCCAACATGGCAACCGGAGTCCACATGGACTTCTCAAAGTATAGGGGGATAATACTATCGACACCGACACCAAGACTAACAAGGTAGTGTGCCACGAGAGTGGAAAGCTCATCGAATTCACTGTAAGCGAAATCGCCATCCCAAGCGTCAATGGCCAGCTCGTTCGGGTGCTGGCGCGCTGTTTCAGAAATCATGTCGTGGAGACAAGCGTCAGCAGTTTCGGGGCAGGTGCCATTCCACTCCCAAATATCTTGCATGTCTTCGGCACTGACCATGTCAATGTTAGCCAAGGGCTTGTTGGAATTGCCTTGGGCAGATATCTCTCGGACGACATGCTCAAGCTGGGTTGCCAGCTTCTCAACTTGGGTGGAGTCAAGAACCTTGGCGTCATACGCAATACGCATCCTCAGACCGTGGCGTTCTAGCTCGCACTCGATAGTCAAGGCGTGCGTATCGTACTCCGTCACGTTGGTATCATCCTCTCCGTTTTCACCGCGTCTACTGACGAACCATTTGCTGCTCTTTGAGTTGGCCTCGTCGTCTTCAGCTGGATGTATAACGAGCAATGTCTGAAAGCCACAGGCTCGCTCGGCCTCAGCACTGACGCGCCTAATCCGCTGCAGACCCGTCTGTTCATAAGCCGTCATCTCTACTGCTTGTGTCTGGACTTGTTGCAGGAGCTGGTCTACAGTCATCTCGGTCCAGTCGAGAGGGACTCGCACGGGAACAGTGGCAATTGTTGGTCCAACAATTCTCTCAACGTCCATCACGGCTGCCTGTCGTCCAGAGAGAGTGATACCAAAGATGGCATCGGGGCTGTCGGTGTACTTTGCCGCCAAGAGGGACCATGCGGCACGTACCACCGTAGAGGGTGTCGTGTCAGTCTTGGGCCATTGGATGCCGCTAATGCGATGCTTGATAAAGGAGCTGGAAATTGGCTGATAGTTGTTTGATGGGAGCAAGGGGAAAATCGGGGCTTCTGAGCCCTGAAACTGCTGGTCCCAGTACTTGGCAGCAACTATCTCATCAATTCCAATGACGTGCTGAACAAAGGCCTGTAGGGGTGGTGAAGAAGGAATAGTAGTACCAATATTTAGATGATAGGCGGCTTCCAGCTTCTCCAACATCAAAGGGATAGACCAGCCGTCATAGAGGGCATGGTGGATGGTCCAAATGAAATATCTGCTGCCATCGGCTGGGTCTTGGACCAGAGCAAATCGTACCAGGGATGATCCCAAGCCGGTGGTGAGCTGTCTGTCGGCATTGAGATAGGATTCGACGCTCATGAGTTCGTTTTGTTGGGCCCACTTCGTAGGCTCGTTGATGATGACCTGGACCATGCCATGCTCACCGAGTTCAACCATCCGAGTACGTAGGATTGAGGTGGCGGAAACTACTGCCTCCCATGCTTGAATGAAGTGTTCAGGGTCTACATTTGGCTGCAATGGGTAGACAAATCGCGCAATATAGTCGCCGGCTCGCTTGGCAGTCAAGGCGAGCAAGCCTTCTTGCAGCGGTGTACATGGGAAACCGTCTTCTATTTGCCCGACCTCAATATTGCACTTCCTTGCGATCTGCTCTTTGAGATTTTCAAGGGCACCTCTGGGCTTGAGCATCGCAAAGGGTTCAATTTCATGACTGGTCTGGCTAGTACCGGTGACTGCATCCACTACGGTGGCTAGACTACACAGTATTGGGTGTTTGAACACATCAGTGACGGAGAGCGTAATATTCTTCACACGGGCTGCAGCAACAAGTCTCATGGCGGTGATGGAATCGCCTCCAATACGTAGGAAGCTGTCGCCCGCGCTAATTGTGTCAGCATTTAGGCCAAGCACAGCTGCCCACAGACCTTGCAGACTCTTCTCGGTGTCGGTGGATGGTTCCCGCCGCTCGGATGATGGGGACTTGTTGGTTTCGATAAGGTCCTCGAAGGTCAGCTGCTGTCCCATGGCGCGAAGCTTACGACGATCAGCCTTTCCAGTTGCGGTCACTGGGATTTTCTCGAGGGGAAGATATGCTGATGGAACCATGTAAGCGGGGACCCCCTCGATAAGTTTGTCATTGAGGCCCGCAGTAATCTTTTCAAGTTCTCTTCGCATCGCCTCTTCATTACTAGAACCAGGTGCGATGGGGACCTCAACAAAGGCCAGCAAAACTGCCTTGTTCCCGCCTCTGGGCTTTACCACCTCTGCAATGACTCTAACGTCCTGGGGGTATGTGATGTTGGACTGGATATGGTGCTCAATGTCACCAAGCTCTACTCGCTGGCCATTGATCTTGACCTGAGAGTCCTTTCTTCCAAGGAAATCTAGGGTTCCATCAGGGTTGTAGCGCGCAAGATCTCCAGTCTTGTAGAGGCGTCCTTGGCGACCAGAGAAGTCTGATGTCCCCTGCAACAACCAGGCAGGGTCGTTGATGAATGCAGCCGCCGTCTTTTCTTCATCGTTAAGGTAGCCCGCCGCGACGAGAGGGCCTTCCAGGAGAAGCTCTCCAATACATCCAATGGGAACCAGCTTGGAATGATCGGAGGGCTGTACCAGCCAGGTACGGAGACCAAGACCTCCACCGATGCTGATGCGCTTGTCTGAGGATCTGTTAACCACCTGAGCTGTACTAAATGTTGTACACTCGGTGGGACCGTACAAATTGGTCACGGTAGTGTGTGGCTGGAAGCCACCAAAGTCGTCGGCTGAAAGAGGCTCTCCGATGAACATGATGTGATCAACACCCTCCAAGGGCTTCATGTCCAGACCGCGGATGGCTGACGGCGTAAACACAACCGTGTTGGCACTAAGACGAGCGAGCGCCCCAAGAGGGTTGTTGCGGCGGTCATCATTGCTTGATATGCAGATACAACCTCCAACAGAGAGACCCTGTAGAAGATTGCACCAAACCACATCGAACATGTAGGAAGCAAAGTCATAGATCCTGGACTGCTTGGTGAATCCAAGGGCTTCACGCTGGTGGAGGATAGCGCTCGTAATGTTTGCATGAGTGACAACAACGCCCTTAGGAGCACCAGTACTTCCAGAAGTAAAAACAAGGTACAGCTTGTTGTATGGCTGAGCAGTCGGTAGCGGCTTCGCTGTTACCGCTGTTGCCGCTGGTAGACTGTCTATGTTTTGCTCGCTCACAACCACCACAGATGGCTGGGTGGCCAAACGGCGGGCGAGATCTTGATGGGCTGCTGAAGTTAGTATCACAGAGGGGATTACCTGATCCACAATGCTGCGTAGTCTTTCCTCCGGCTGCGCATAGTCAAGAGCGATGGATGCTCCACCGGCTTTCATTACCGCGATCATGGCCACGGGCATCCATTTGGATTTCTCAATGCAGAGTGGGACGATGACTTCTGGGCCAACTCCAAGATCAACTAGATGGTGGGCCAGACGGGTAGACTGCTCATCCAGCTCCCTATAGGTCCAATTGCCGTCCCATGCACAGATAGCCTGTGCATCTGGCTGCTGCATCGTAGTTGTTACAATGAGGTCGTGTACAACGCCAGCAGCGGTCTCTGGTACAGTCGAGTTCCAACGCCAGATATCCTCGAGATCCTGTTGGCTCACCAAGGCAACGTCTTGCAGTTTCTTCTGGGCAGAGTCGGCGTTACACAGCTGGCGAACAATATGTTCAAGTTGCCTCAAGAGGGTGGCCACCTGTCTATCATCCAGCACGGTCGAGTCGAACCTGGCAGAGATAGCGACACCTTGATCTTGGAGATAACACTCAAGTGACAGTGGGTAAGTGCGGAACTCCACCATGTCGGTATCGATTCCAGCCATCGCCTGGCTGTTGGGAACAAAGAGGTCATCATAACTCTCGTCTGACATCGGTTGGATGACCAGTAGAGTCTGGAAATTGCAAGCTATCTCTGCTTCGGTGCTGACGCGTCGGATTTGCGGCAGACCAGTCTGCTCAAACGGCGTCATGTCAATAACCTGTGTCTGGACCTGCCGTAGCAGCTCCTCGACAGTCTTCGTCTTGTCCAGCGCAATGCGCACAGGCACAGTGGCGATGGTTGGGCCTGTCATCTGTTCAATGCCCGGTACAGCCGCCTGCCTACCGCTCACGACGACACCAAACACTGTATCATCTACATTGGTGTAGCGAGAGGTGATGACAGACCAAGCGGCCCTTAGCATGGTTGAGGAGGTCACGCCCATTTCCTTTGGCCATTGCAGCCCGCCAATTGTATGTGTCTTCAACTTGTCAGATCTAGGCGTATAGGATGGCGACGGCAGAGGCGGGAAGGACTGAGCTTCAGAGCCCTCGAACTGGGCCGACCAGAACGCGGACGATTCAGCCTCTTGCAAATTCATAATGTGCTTGACAAAACCCTGGAATTTGGCGGGGCTTTCCAGGACGTCAAAGCCGGCATACACCTCGTCCAGCTGCTCCAGAAGCAGTGAATACGACCATCCATCATAGAGAGCATGGTGAACCGTCCACACAAAGAAGCGTTTGGATTGCGCAGCATGCGACTCCCCAAATAGCGCATAGCGTGATAAAGGAGTGCCCAAGCCCGTTGTAAGCTTCGAGTCGGCCTGCTGGTAGTCGGCGAGGGTCACGACCCCACCCTGGCACGCCCATGTCGTTGGCTGGTTGATGACAACCTGCACCAGCCCTTGCTGGGTGACATCAACAATGCGAGTTCGAAGAATGGGGTTGTTCACCACGACGTTCTCCCACGCCTTTGCGAAACGATCCAAGTCAACATCAGGCTGTAGCTCAAAAACAAGTCGAGCGACGTAATCTCCCGGGTTCTTAGCCGTCAAGGCCAGCAAACCCTCTTGCAAAGGCGTACAAGGGAACACGTCTTCAATCTGGCCGGCTTCAACATTACAAACACCTGCGGCTTGCTTTCGCGCCGATTCTTTGTCAACACTGGCCTTTAGCAGTGAGAGGGGCTTGATAATGCCGTCAGTTTCTAAAATCTCCTTGACGACGGCTGCCATGTCGGAGAGGACAGGCTTCTGAAAGATGTCGGCAACGGTGAGTGACAGGCCTTCATCTCTTGCGGCTTTCACCAGTTTCATGGATGCGATAGAGTCACCTCCGAGACGCAGGAAGCTGTCGTCAGCTCCGATGACGTCAACATTCAAGCCGAGAACGGAGGACCACAGACCTCGCAACCGAATCTCCATATCAGTTGTTGTCTCTCTCTTCTCCGAGAGGATATCACCTTGAACCACAAGCTCTTCCATTGAAAGACTCTGGCCCAGAGCTCTCAACTCCCGCCTATCCAGCTTGCCGCTGGGGCTCTTGGGGAAAACTGCCAGCGCAACATAAGCAGAAGGGATCATGTACGCGGGTATGTGGGCTGCTAATCGTTCATTGAGCCCATCGGTGAATTTCTTCAGTTCGACGTCAAGCACCTCTTTGTCCTCTTCAGTAGTTGCGGCTGATATTTGCACAAAGACAACGAGCATGGCGTTCCTGCTGTCTCGAGGAGTGACCATCTCAGCGGCCACTTGCACATCCGCCCCATTCGTAGCGTGGGTTCGGATGTGGTATTCAATGTCACCCAGTTCCACGCGCTGGCCATTGATCTTGACCTGTAGGTCTTTGCGACCGATGTATGCAAGCTTTCCATCGGCCTCATAGCGTACAAGATCGCCGGTCTTGTATAGCCGACCTTGGCGTCCTGTGCATGTAGGGGCCCCAGCTATCAGCCATTTGGGGGCGTCGATAAACACGCCGGCCGTCTTATCGGGATCTCCGAGATATCCACCTCCTACAATTGGCCCTTCCAAAAGCAATTCGCCAATAGCACCAATGGGAACCAGCTTGTCGGTACATTCAGGATCGACGATCCAAGTGCATGAGCCGGTTCCGCGGCCAATGCTAATAGCTGGAGAGTCGACCTTTACTGCGCCATCCAACACAGTCATAGTGGAACAAATTCCGCATTCAGCGGGACCATACATGTTTATGACGCGGACATGCTTTGCCCACTGCGATGCCTGATCGCTTGTGAGAGCTTCACCGGCGAAAATGACAGTCTCCAGCTGGCCATTTAATTCAGCGGGCCGGAGCATGCTGCCGGTACTTGGTGTGATGTTGATACAATTAACATTATAGGCCAGGATAGAGCCGGCCATGTCATTCAGGGACTCTGGTTGGGAAGGAATACAGAGGCAGCCTCCAGCAGAAAAGGTGAAGACAAAATTAGACCAAGTAACGTCAAAGGAATACTTGGCAAAATCATAAACTCGGGAGGATTCAGTGAAGCATTTCACAGCCCGACGAATATCGTACAGAGCACTGCAAATTCCAGAATGTGTGAGCATGGTACCCTTGGGAGTACCAGTACTGCCAGATGTGAAGATGACGTATAGCCTGCTGTGTGGCGATACGGTTGGTAGTGCATTGAGCATACTGGTGGCTTTTGGGGATGTGGATTTCTCATCAACGACTACAACTGGCCTCATGAGTCGACCAGCCAGTTCTAGGTTTGTGGGAGAGGAGAGGATTAAAATTGGCTGGACTTGCTGCACAATGCTGTCTAGCCTATCGTAAGGTAGCGTAGTCTCCAACGCAACCGATGCGCCGCCGGCCTTCATGACGGCCAGCTTGGCGATTGGGGTCCATTTGGACTTTTCAAAACAAAGGGGGACAATAGTGTCCGGGCCGACGCCCAGGTCGACGAGGCGATGGGCCAGGTTGGTGGACAGCTCATCGAGCTGTCGGTAGGTCCAGTTTCCGTCCCAAGCGCAAACGGCCTGGGCCTCTGGCTGTGATTGAGCCACATCTGTGATGATGTCGTGGAGACAACGCTCCACGGTCTCAGGGGCGTTTTGGTTCCATTGCCATATGAGCTGGAGATCTTGATGAGCAGCGGCGACAGTCTCTACATGCTGAGACTCGCCGTTGAGGGCGCTGCTCTGCGTGGTCAAGTTCTGCATTGTCGTACTTCTGATTCGTTTGGCATGTAGTGAGGGGAGGAGTATTTGCAGTGGCGTAATTAACCCAAGCAGGAAGAGCAGGAATAATACGAGTGGTAGAAAGCAGCGGCGGCAGTGGCAGGAGGAATGGGAAATGTACCAGCAGTATTAAAAACAGCTGCAGTAGTTGCAATAGCAGTGCTTGAACTACTAATGGAAGTACTACCAGTAGTATTAAATGCAGGACTCTTGGTGTTACACGGTCATGGACGTACATCGGCCGAGGGGGTGGCTTACTCCGGATCACCCCTGGGCTACCTGTGCCTCTAGTTGTACGCCCCCTCCACATACCCACTACGGGAGCAAAGGAATCGGGACAGTAGTATGACCTTGGCGAAGCCTGACTATTCCAAAGTTGGCAATTAATATATTTATCCGCAATTATAAAAAGGGCAACACCCGTAAATAGTAGTACTGTATGCGTTTTCTTTTTTAAATATAATACTTTCATAATATTTTTGTATTCTCCGTTCTCTTCCATTAATTGACCAATTATACATCTTAATTCCCCCCAAACTAATCTTACGTCCACTCTACTTTTAAGTTTGACATATGAGCACCCCCTACCTGACCCCCTAAGACACTGGGCTGGCTGAAAGTCGCCTCACCACTTTTCTCAGTCATGGATACCTCAAGTTTTGCCGCTCCAGCCCTCTGGACCCGCCGCTGACTACCGAAAGCTGCAAGCCGCAGCTACAAGCCACCGGGAGTAAATCTCGACTAAGGATGCAGGGGTAGTGAATGGGCATTGCCCAGACCGTGCGGTGGAACGACGACAGGATACGTAGGACAGATACAATTTGGAGGCATCATGTCATCATCGACAAGAGACATTTTGCTTTTTCCTATTATTTTTCTTTTTTGTAAAAGACAAGAAACCGTAGACGAATTTCAGTCTACGCTTTGCAGAGTGAGAAGGAAGCCGCTGTAGCCTGACGAATTATATGGGGTTAATGTTTCCAACGTCTAAGTTATCTTGTCTATCACTGGCAATTTTTTATGGTTCAAGTACTTGTAAGAATTGCGGCCACGTAACGTGCAATACAAACAGTTGACTTCCGGTCTAAAATGGAGTCGTGAATACCAGTCACATCGACCTCGGGCGGACGGGTTTGCCGAGCAGGCTGAGACAGGGCGGTTGGGATTCGAGTGTGAATGTGCTCTGCTCGTCACTTCTCATCACGCGCCTTACTCATTACAGTCAGCAAGACGTAAAAGAAACGAAAAGAATATGCAATCCATGTCCAAGCCGTCCGGTCTTGTGGTCTCATTCCGCCGGGGGCTTCCCCCGCTCTGACAGGGTGTGTGATCGCCGTGCTGACATTGCCGAGCTATCCATCCATCGGCTTTCTTCCTGGGAGGAGAGGAGCAGGTGCCAATCTAAGCCGCCAAAGTGACCCCAGCATTGCCGACCATGCACCACCTCCTGCATGTATTTTTTCCGACCGGTTCCACTAATGAGAGAATCCAACAGGTACTAAATGGGAAACACCCGGCAGAGGGACAGGCGCCACGAGGGAGCCAGCGAGCCACGGAGAGGTCTGACTGGCCAATGGGTGCGGGAGGGCCTGGGTGTGCCTGTCCAATTGGATGAGCGCTCACCGACTTGGAAAAAGAGGGAGCTCTTTCATGATGAGACGGCACTTTAGAAAAGAAAGTCCTAGACCCCAATCCAATAGACACAAGGAGGATCCCAGGCCGAGCTAGCACCCGGTGATGATTGCTCGCAGGCAGTTCAATGACAATGGCCCTCGTGCTCAAAGGTTGATCAAGAATTTCCTGCCGCATCGAACAGCCTTGGAGTGTAAGATGTCGCACAATTGTAGACATGTGTCGTCAACGATCACCTACACTACCACTACAGGGTCCCCCCGGGAGGCCTAGAACACGGACACTCTCTGGAGGATCTTCCGGCCACATACGTAAACGATGCTCATCAGCCAGCCTAGAGCCCGACCGAACACCTCTCCCGTCCCGCTCGGACAGCGCCACCATCGCAGAGTTCTTTGCCCTGATCCCAAGGCGGCGACATATGCTCCCAATTCCACTCCTCCGCAGCGAGCGAAAGCTGCAAGTGCAAGGCAAAGGTGCAGTAGCAGCCCGGCGGAGGGGAGGAGGGCCCACAAGGTGTGCCAATTGTCTAAGCCATCCCGAAAGCGGCCCGACAAAGCAAAGCCTGTGTCTTGGGACGACGGCGCTGAAACCTAGCAAGCAATGGAAAGGAAAGGAAAAAAAAAAAAAAAGAGCCCCGCACGACACGCAGTTTGTAGGCGCCGTTCAAAAGATCTCTCGGCCAGAAGACACGAATCGGCCAATTAGCAGGCGCCGGTGCAAGCACGAGAGAAACCCGTGTTCGCCTAAAGGGCCCTAACTATACGCGTCAATCACATCATCCTCCCATTGCTGCTTCCAGGCAAAATAATGCTGTCATAGTCTAAGAGAAAACCACAACCACTCACATAGACACACCCCTGGCAGGGCCGCAAGGATAACGCAAGCTTCCGAATCTGACACGCTCGAGAATTGGTGTGTGTGTGTGTGTGTGTCCTATCCCTTCTGGCATGGCTGCCCAAGGGGGGGCCCACCATAGCTGGTGACAGGAAGGCTTGCGTGCGAGCCATAGCGGTTCTCCCGCACATTCGATGTGCATTAGTAGTACGTTTCCCACCGCAAATATAGTGCTGATCAAACGCCACATTTCCGGTGGTACGGGGACTATGTGCACCACCTCCAGATCTAGCAAGGGGACAGGCTGTGCCTTGTGCTTGCTGCTGCACAGCTTGTACAGGCATATTTCCTCCGCTAGACAAGAGCTGCCTTAGGGTAGTCCAAGGGATGACGATCTACCACGGTCATTGAAGAAGGAAGACACTGAGAGGTTGTTCAGCTCCACCTCCCCTCCCTCGTTCAAGGTTCAAGACAGGGCGGGTATACTACCGTCCACATCCTGGCGACGCACAAGGCCAAGCTGCCGATCATGGCTGGGGCCGAGGAGCAAATGTCAGCTGAGAATATCTGCCTGTATTGCCACGCCGAGGACAGCAGGGGTAATTGCTCCCCCCCTTTCCCCCCCTCCACTTCTTAATATGCCGGTAATTGATGCTCGAAATCAGATCTATCGCGAGCATCAGAGACCATGTTTTGTGAGAGGTCTCACCCCACCCTCCCACCATCACCTAGCATCTCGCGTTACGGCAACTGAGTGGGCCGCTAGAGCCCCCCTGTCTCCGTCACATCCGCGCCTCCTAGCGGCTGCCAACCAACGCCCTCGGCAGCTACCAACAGCCTCTTTTTCTGGGGTGACGTTCTAGCCCGCCCCCGGCCCTACGTGACAGTACGAGACCATCACGTTCTTTGTTCGTGATCTGTATTGAAGTCCCGGGGCGAAGCTGCATGTTCATGGTTCTCAAGTTGGTCCACTTTTCCTTTTTTACTTGCTTCTGCTCGCATCGCTTAGCTCAATTGGAAACACTTGTAGGCAAGTGTGTCTTCGGAACTATTGTGCGCCAAGTGCCATTGTGGGGAGCTGATTGCCCATGAACCTTGTGGCTCTCTGTACTCTATTGTTTTTTTAGCATCTCCCTACGATGCCTCGTGTCTACGATCGTCGCTCTGTATGGCAGCTCGCCAGCTCTCGCGCCAGAACGTCTGCCCATTCCGTAATTTCGGGCTCTATTACCGGCACTCCCGTGTTTCTAAATTAATGATGCATGGCGGCCCGAAACCGTTTTCCCATTGGCTTCGCGCTGGGATATTAGATCATTGTTGACGTGTGCGTGTGTGTGCGTGTCTCTGAAAAGGCCCATCAAGTCGAAGGGGAAATCCCATGCGAGAAGATGACTTTGTGGTTCAGTGGAATGACGTGATGCGGTTCTCATAGCCTCCGGCAAACCAGGGCCCAGACACACACACACGCGTTGCCATACCCGCGCTGTGTTTGGTGGGCCGGGTGACGCGCTACGGGGGTTGGGTAAGACGTGTGGGAAGCTCGGCGGCCATCCTTTTCTCCTTTGTACATTGTGGCGCTGTTCAGAGCAGCTGAGCTGCAACAGGGGGGGGGACGGACTGCTTCTGGCTCAGATGTGGTCAAGACCGGCAGGGAGAGCGGATGGACAGCCGCCACGGGGGGGGCAGGCAGGCTCATTGGCTTGCTTGTCCCAATTCGTGTAGAGTACTTGGAGTGAGCGGCTAGACTTGCAAGGAACATGTGGAACCCGGTTGGCTAGTGGGCCGGTGCAGCTTAGTTTCCGCTTGTCGCCGGGATTAGTGCAGATCTCGAATGTAGGAGGTGGAGAGCGACACCTTGGATGCTCTACAAGGGCGCTAGCTTGTCATAGCTAAACAAATTATTAACTTATAGAGAAAAAAAAGCACATCAATTCAACCCAGCAGGTACTACCCAACTCTCAGTTGTTTTTTTGTAAACGCCATGTGATTCAAGCACCCCAGCCGTATCTTTGTCGAGGGTGGAGATGAGTGAGCCTCCTCCCGTGTGTACCTTTGCTTGTAAGCTCTCATTGGTACCTCCCACCGTGCCGTCTTCGCCCTCACCGGTCGGCACGTCTGCCCATTATTATTCATATTGTCTTGAAGCTGATACAAGGAAAGTAATGTCTGACGCCTTGCCCGTGAAAGTTTTGTTTGGTCAAACCCGGTTTTTACAAAGCCTAGCCCACCTTTTCTTTTCCCTGCCCAACCATGCCCTCGCCCTCTATCGCCTTTTAGCCGTGATTCTGCATTCTACCTTATCTCACCCCGGCGACCTTTTTATCAACTCGTTATCACAATGATCATATCTAATCTGAATCCATATACCATCTTGGTCTCTGCTTTTGCCCTACTTCTCAGCTTTGCCGTTGGTCGGGTCATTTATGCATTGTTCTTGTCGCCCTATAGAAACGTCCCCGGACCGAGACTATGCAAGATCACACGTTATTGGGCTGTTTACCACGACATGTGGTTAAACCGCATAGAGAAGATTCACGAGTGGCATCGCAAATATGGTGATGTTGTTCTTGTGGCTCCCGGAGAAGTCTCCTTCTCAAATGCGGCCTTGACAAGAGAGGTCTACGGCTCTACCGGGCGTCATCCCAAGAGCACATATTTTGAGAACTTTCAAATGTACGGCGAGAAGCCAGTCTTTTGCGTTCTCGACGTCAAGGAGCATCGCCAGATTGTCAAGCGCACCTTTGCCTTCTACCAGCCCTCCACGGTGTATAAGCCGGCAATGCTCCAGCCCTTGCGGTCCAACGTCGAGAAGCTCGTCGGCCAACTGGAAAAGGACGTCGAGGTGCACGGGACGGTGGATGTCCTCCTTCAGTGCAACTTTTTCTCATTTGACAATATCACGAGGTTGCTGTATGGCGACAAGCTCTGCGCCCATGCCATTGAGGATGCTGAGTCTGAGGAGCGCACCATCCTCGAAGGCTGGAAGGAGGTCGAGGTCTGGAACAACCTGTCTTACAACTTTCCCCTCATTCACAAGGCCATTAGGACAGCCGTGTCCTTGTACACCAAGAACCCGGATTTCTTGACCGCCGAGGAGACGTTGATTGACTGGAACATGGCCAAGGTCCAAGCCGCAAGACAGGATCCAGACATGATGGTCCCCGGTTCCCTCTTGCACCAGCTGAGCAACGCCAAGACCCCCGATGGTGAACCGTTTCCCGTAAACTGGGTTGCAGCCGAAATACTCGACAATGTCCATGCCGCTCAATCTACGGTGGCCCTATCGCTCGCCTACACCCTCTGGGACCTGGCCTGTCATCCCGAATGGCAGGATGAAATCCGAAAAGAGCTCTTTGCGCTGCCCGCCGAGGAGGGCGGTCTGCCCAGCTGGGAGGACATCAAGGCGGCGCCCATGCTGGACGCATGCCTGAAGGAGTCCAGCCGGTTAAAGCCTCTGTCCAGCGGCAGAGCTGAGAGAGTGGTGCCCGCGACCAAGGCATATAATGGTATCGTGCTACCCGCCGGAGTGAGTACTTTTTTGATGTCTCTAATTAACCTTCTTCGCCGTTTTACATGCTAATAACTCGGGATGAACCCAGACCGTTGTTTCAACTTCGACCCTGTCGATACACCACAGGCCCGACGTGTTCCCAGAGCCCTACGCCTACCGGCCCCGGCGGTGGTTGGAGGCCGACGAGGCGACCCTCCGCGCCATGGACTCGTGCTACATGCCGTTTGGGTACGGCGCCCGCCTATGCCTGGGCAAGGCGTTTGCGCTGGCCGAGATCAAGCTCATGATTGCGGGGCTGGTGCTCAACTTCGAAATGTGCAAGGACCCGGACTCGCCAACCAACGAGTGGACCATGGAGCAGCTCGGGACGCAAAACGCCATGCCCAGAGGTCAACGGTGCGACATTAGTTTCAGGCGCTTGACGGCGTACGAGCGGCGGCGCGGCGGTGAGTGAGCATGCATAGTGCACTGCGTTGTTGCGTTTGCATTGTCTGTGTCGGACATGACTTGGGAGGCTCGTAGGACAGATCGGTGTGCCACCTACGCAAGGCGGATAATAGTTAAAAGTGTTGTTTGTTGTTGTTGCATGTTTCTAATTTATACATCTTGTCGCAGTCAATTGAGTGCACATTTAGTGCCCGTAGTAGATCTCATAGCATCTGTCACTTAGACCGTGGTTAGCTCGCCCCGCCAAACAGGGTATCGACTTAGTGTGCATTTTCCCCGGAGCAAACCTACCGGAGGGTTGAGCTGTGTAAGAGGGGCAAAGTATGAGAGAGCACGACATGTTCATGCAAGACGGGTGAATTTGGATAAAATACACAATTAGACCAAAATTGACATGATGAAAAAAGAATTTACATTATCCTCAAAATGAACAAGGGATGCAATGTGTTTAAATTTGTAATTGTACCACCATGTAGGGTAGCTGGGGTAGCTCTGGGATTGACGCTGGAACCCCTACATCTGCTCCCTGTCTCCTGCGGGGCGATCTACCATCGGAGCTGGCTGTACAATAGCGTTCCCGAAAAAAAAAAAAAAAGAGTGGCTCCTGCGGGACGAGACTTGTGAAATGAATCTTCAATTTTTTAGGTAATTTGAGACACAGACGCAATGCGTGTGCCAAGCCAAAGGGAGAGACAGGGTGGGGAAGGGCCGCCAGTGGCTTATGCACCGCAGCGCAGGCATGTGCTTGGATGTGTCGTAATTGCAAAGTCATTACCCGCTCACTGGGGGCACAGCGCACGTGGGGCCTTCTATTCGCACCGCTGACGCCGGCAGGACGTTAGGCCAACGCCCCTGTGTCTGCCCCTGTGCTCCCCTGTGTGCTTCCCCGTGTGCTGCATTGCTCAGCCCTTGATTCGGCCCGCGACGAGCCCGTCTACGGTGAGCCAAGCAGTGCTGTGGTGGACTATGTGCTATGTGCTGTGTGCTAGCTATGTGCTCTCTCTCACGTAACCTCAGCCCGCCACAGCAGCTGCCTTGTCTTGCTCTGCGTCAGCGCATTTCATCCTGGTGTAAATTTAGCTCCACTTTTTGTTTCCTGATACTTTTCCATCGCGTCAGAGTCTTTTTTTTTTCTTTCCGCCTTCGGGACAAGGCCACCTTTTTTTTTTTTGGGTTGCAAAGTCCCCCCCCGTCCGTCTGTTCTCCCCCCGTCACCCACTGTAACCTGACGCGACCCATGACGCACAGCTAGACGACGAAGCTCTCCAACGCTTCACCGCACACACCTGCTGGTGCGCATCACAACGGCAACACACACTGCACCTCTGGCCACACGCACACCGCTAGCCATGGCCGACGAGGCCTGCTCAATTGACGTCCACGATGTCTTTGGTCCTGCCGTGTCGTCGTCGTGCCTCAATGGCTTCGACTTCACCCTGCTGTTCGAAGAGAGCATCCTCGGCCTCTTGCCCCTTCTCGTCACAGGTAGACAACACATCAATTGCCTTTCCCCAATTGCCTCCTGTGTGCTGAACAGTCTCTAGTCCTGCTGCTCATCCCTCGAGTCCTGACTCTCCGCAAAAGCTCTCACAAAGTCACCGGATCATGGTTCTCTGCTGTGAAGATTGTACGTATACACGGCTCTGTTCGCCACGCTGGACACTAACACCTGGCTCACCAGGCGGCCTATGTTACATACATCGTGCTGCAGATCGCCCTGCTCGCCCTGTGGGCTGACCCAGACACTCCCAACACCAGACTCACCATACCAGCTCTAATCGTCACCATTGCCAGCTTCCTGTGGATCTTCTATGCCTCATGTCTCGAACACCAGCGATCAATTCGACCCTCGACCATCATCTCTCTCTACTTGGGCCTGTCTAGCTTGCTAGGTATCGCATCGGTGCGCACTGTCTTCTTCATTCCCGGCTGTAGTGTCGTGGCTCCTGTCCATCTCGCCGCCTTCTCTGTCAAGCTGGTACTGTTGGTGCTCGAGTCAACGGGGAAGCGCAGTATACTCCTGCGGCAATACAAAGACACATCACCCGAAGCAGCTGCATCCATCTACAACAGGGTGCTATTTGTCTGGCTAAACCCATTGTTCCTCAGGGGATATAAATCTTTCTTGACCGTCGACAGTCTGACTGAGCTGGACGAACATGTTCTCGCCGCTTCTCGGCCCACGACACTGCAGGAAAGGTGGGAAAAGGGTAATTACTCTCTGGTCTTCATAACATAGAGCGTCTCTTTTTTGCTGACATACCGACTTCACAGCCGACAAATCAGACGAAAATGCTTTGCTCTGGGTCTTTGTCCATCATTACAAATGGGACCTTTTGGCGGGTGTCTTGCCGCGCCTTACAATGATCGGTTTCTCATTCGCTGAACCATTTCTCATGGAACGAGTTCTGCACTTTACCAAGGAGGCAGAGGGTCCCAACACCAAAAATTACGCTTACGGGCTCATTGCAGCGTATGCTCTTGTTCATATTGGCAAAGCGGTATGGCATTCTTCCGTCACGTAACTTGTCACGTACTGATCATCTTCTCTTTAGACATCGCTGGGATGGTATGAGCATATGACTTATCGCATCTTGACCATTTTCCGGGGCAGCCTCATCACTTTGATTTTTGACAAAACCCTCCGCCTTAGTGCTACTGCTGTTACTGATGCCGAAGCGATCACGCTCATGAGCGCCGACATTGACCGAATTGGTCTCTGCATGAGAATCATTCATGATTCTTATGCCAGTTTGGTGGAGGTTGCTCTATCTCTCTGGTTCCTCTATAGACTCCTCGGTATCGCTGTCTTTTCTCCCACCGTCTTCATCATTGGTAAGCACGCCTTCACTTCTGCCGCTTAACTTCTCTATATAAACAATACTGACCGGTCATTCAAAGTATGTCTTGGGTTCGGCATTCCCGTCGCTGCTGCTGCCGGGGACGCCCAGGAGCCATGGCTTGAGGCCATTGAGAAACGCTTGGCTGTCACGTCCAAGATGCTGAGTTCAATGAAGTCCATCAAAATGGCTGGTTTGTCACAAAGCATGCATGCAATTGTGACTAATCTCAGAGTCAAAGAGATCCGCGTGTCTCACCGTTTCCGTCTCCTTTCCGTTTTGGAGACTGGCGCTGGTGAGTTCCGCCCCCCTCCCCACTCCTCTTTATTCATCTCTGCTGGTTGGGATTGACTGACTTGGCCTGCCGGTAGCCAACTGCACATTTACTTTTGCTCCCGTCTTGGGCCTTGGTTGCTTCATCGCTTTGGCAGCATCCAACGGCACCGGAACCTTGACGCAAGGTGTGGCGTTCGCGGCTTTGGGTCTCTTCCAGTTGCAAGATTTACCCGTCAGCAACATGCTGCACGGCTTTGAAGACTTCCAAACCATTGCCAACTCGTTCCGTCGTGTGCAAACTTACATCCTGTCCGCCGACAGAGAAGACCCTAGAACCACTCCAGATAGCCTTGAAGAGTCCGTCAGGTCCAAATCCAATCTATTAAATGGCAAATACAGTGATTTAGCTAACGATGACCGGATGATAAGGCATACCAACCTCATCACGCCCAGGCTCAATACTGGCGAGACGGTCATCAGCGTCGAGAATGGTGCAGCGGGTTATTCTTCCGACGAAATGGTCATTGAGGGAATAAACCTCAAAGTTGCTCGTGGAAAGACCACCATGATTGTTGGGCCTGTCGGCTCTGGTAAATCGACACTGTTACGGTTGCTCCTAGGCGAACTACCTGAGGTTTCGGGTTCCGTCACATGTGACTATTCTAGATGCGCATTCGCACCCCAGTCCCCTTGGATCACCTGGGGCTCGGTGCAGAGTAACATTCTGGGAATGTCAATGTGGGATCCGGCGTGGTATGATACCGTCGTCCGCGCCTGTTCACTAACTACTGATTTCGAGGACCTTCCCGACGGAGACAAGACCAAGGCCGGCACGTTTGGTTCACGTCTCAGTGGTGGACAGCAAATGCGTGTAGTGAGTAATTCCGCCTGTGCCCAAAACTCAGTGCTGACACTAGACAGTCTTTGGCTCGTGCTTTGTACTCGAGGAACCCACTGATCATCTTGGACGACTGTCTCACGGGACTTGATCGCCGTACGGAAGCCAGCATCTTGGATGATGTGTTTGGCGCCAAAGGTCTTGTGAAGCAACAAATGTCAACCGTTGTGCTTGCCACCAATTCAGGTATACCAATTTCCCCAAGCCTGAACTAATGTCAAATTTACTGAACAACTTGCAGCCGGTCATCTCCGATATGCCGATCATATCGTAGTCCTTGACAAAGAAGGCAGCATTGCAGTTCAGGGTACTCTCGAAGAGGTTTCCAAGGTAGGTGGCTACGTACAGGGCATGTCGGACCAGCCAACGGTTGAGACATCCCGACCGGGCTTGCAGTTGTCCGATGATACCGTCCGAGATCTTGGTCTTCCCAGCGAGGACGATGAGGAGAATCTGGGCCGCAACATGAGCGATTATGAGATTTGTCTTTACTACATCAAAGTCGCAGGTATACGGACCTTTGTCGTCTACGTCATAATCTGTGCTGCCTACATTTTTGGTATCACATTTCCATGTAAGTGTTCTTTTTTAATTCGGGGTTTTAAAGAGCTTCTTTTCAGCATACTGATTCGTCTTCTCTCTAGCCATCTGGGTGCAGTGGTGGACGAGGGCCAATGAAGAACACCCCAACGAGAACCTTGTCTATTGGCTGAGCATATACACACTTCTCGCAGCCTTGGCGGTTTTCGGCTGTATGGTATCCGACTGGTACGTGGTTATACCCACAATGCCCTAGGCGCAATTTGCTAACTGCTTTGTAGGGCATGCCGGATGCTGCTGGTTCCCAAGACCTCACATAAATTTCATGAACTTCTACTGGATACCACCATGCAGTAAGTGGCCTCTTCTCTTCCCAATTTCGATCTGGGTGGCTGACTGACTATTCTGTAGCGCAACCACAACTTTCCTAACTGGGACCAACGCTGGGCGAACTACAAACAGGTTCAGCCAAGATCTACAGCTGATTGATAACGACCTTCCGGCGTCTTTCGACCAGGCCGTCTTGGGCGCTTTTGGCGTCGTCATCTCGGCCACGCTGGTCTTCACTGGCTCAGGCTACATTGCTATCGGCATTCCCTTCTGCGCCATCCTCCTCTCTCTCCTCCAATCAATATATTCACGTACCTCGCGCCAGCTGCGATTGCTCGATATCGAAGCCAAAGCGCCTTTATTTTCTCAATTCATCGAAACCCTGGGGGGTGTCACGTGCATTCGTGCATATGGATGGTCCGCCGAGTACATGGAACGAAGCTACGATGTTCTGGACACGTCGCAGAAGCCATACTATCTGCTCTGGGCCATCCAGAGGTGGCTCACATTGGTGTTGGACCTTATGGTGGGCTCGATTGCAGTAATTCTGGTCGCTGTTGCGCTGTTGGTCCGCGGCGGATCGACTGGATTCCTCGGTGTGGCCCTCTTCAACATCATCAGCTTCAGCGGCGCCCTCCAGACTTTCATCACGCAGTGGACGCAGCTCGAGACGGCTCTCGGCGCAATCACGCGTGTCAAAACTTTCGTCGAGAATACCCCACAGGAGAGCTCAGACAACGAAGTCGAGACCTTGCCAGACATTTGGCCTTCGGCAGGTTGTCTTGTCTTTGAAAATGTTTCAGCTTCCTACGAAACATCCACAAGGCCTGTTTTGGATGGCATCAATTTGACTGTTCAACCTGGAGAAAAGGTTGCCATTTGTGGTCGAACAGGAAGGTGAGTTGACATATTCCTATATTTTATGAATTCTTCATTGACTTCGGTGACCTCTAGCGGCAAATCGTCATTCCTCTTGACGATTCTTCGCATGCTCGAGATTAGCACAGGTAGCATCACCATTGACGGCCACAACATTGGCAACATATCCCGCGAAGAGCTTCGCAAACGTCTCAACACATTGCCGCAAGGGCCGTTTTTCCTGCACGGCACTGTGCGTGAGAATGTGGACCCGATGCGCATCTCCACGGACGAACGTATCATTGAGACGCTGCGTGCTGTCGGACTCTGGGACATGCTGGAGAGCCGTGGTGGACTTGATGAGGCACTCAGCGAAGAGTCTCTGTCGCATGGTCAGCGACAGCTGTTCTGCCTCGCTCGCGCGATTGCGCGCCCAGGCAACATTGTCATTATTGACGAGGCAACCAGCAGGTATGTGCATGACATCACTCACAATTAATTGTCGCCTAGGGAATGTACACAAGATCTAACCTCTAGTAGTGTGGATGCTGAATCAGAGGAGCTCATGCAACGCGTGATTCGAGAGGAGCTCCAGGGCCGTACCCTGATCGCCGTAGTGCACAAGCTGCACACTGTCCTAGACTTTGATCGGGTGGTGCTGATGGACAAGGGCAAGGTTGTCGAATCTGCGAACCCACAGGAGTTGCTCGCCAAACCCACGTCGGAGTTTTATAAGCTTTACAACAGTGCTGGCAGTGATTCCACGTAAGTATAGTGGCTTCTGAGCTTTCCGTCGGAAACATGTATTTTTACACAGAATGGGCTTTGTGCCATAGAGGTGTTTTTTTTTGTAAGATGGAGGAAAGAGGATAGAATCAAGGAAACAGGGATAATTATGCGACAGAATGAGCGTCGCAATAGACAGGGTCTGTAGGATTAAACATGTTAGACCATATACACTGCATAGGCCCGAGGCCAAAATTTCTTGGGGCGGAGGAGTGCCCATGGGAACTTCGCGGCCTCGAGTGCCATCCGGTACATTGTAGTTTCCCGCTGACCGTAGAAGACCTTGCCATTGTGGTTGAATCGTGCTTGAGCAAAGTCCGTCTGACAGTCAGGCAAGCAATATGGACATGGTTTACTACAAAAACATCGGGTCAGGTACCATGTTGAACCAGGCTGAAGTTGCTGGGGCTAAATCAGCGGCCGCTATTGCTCGTCTGGTGAAATAACTTCAGTCCCGTAGCGAGGACATGGAGCATACACAATGGATCGGGGATTCGAAAAAGGATTGGTTGACACTGCCTAGCAGCCGTGTCTTGCACGTCGTGGGTCTGATCAAGATCACGTCACGACCGCGCCAAAATCGCGTCAAGGCCTCCTCACATGGCACAATCACAGCTAGTTCGTGGAGGGCGAGCAGCGATTAAAAAAAATTGGTCTGTATTTATACATTTCTCGTTAATTGAGAACTGGATGCCTCGGAGCAAAGTAGTTTGTATATTGCATTGGCGAACCCAAACTCCTCCCCGACCTTGCCTCGCGTGGATCACAGGCGAACTATGAATTGAAGTTCGGTGCACGATGCGACAAATCCGGCTTCGTGATGCAGCTCTTGGAGCTATGTTCTACTTTAAGCAATGTTAGCTTTTGCTGACGACGCGTGGAAGACACGAAGGTGAAGAAACATGTTGTCAGAAGCGTATGAGTAAAGATGGTAATCAAAGCCCTGGAGCGAACTCCAGGGGTCATATGCCGCGGTAATTTCACAAGGGAAATATTCATCATAAACATTGGGTGGGGAGGAAATGGGTGGTGAAAAACATACCTTACCAACGCGCTGCAGCCTTTCGGACCCGGCTACTGTAGCTAGGGATCCGAACGATCTTCACTCTCGAATCATGAGAATGGGCTGCAGGCAGAGCTGGGTTGCGACACAGGGATCAAGCCGAGGGCGTTTACCTTGTGAGGTTGAGCATTGGAGAGAAAAAATTTGGAGGTGTGGGAACTGAGTATATATGTGGGTATGTAATCACGTGACTGCTCTTCTCGGAAGGCGGAGTAAGCTTTTGCCGGGCAAAGATCAGGCACGGCACGGCCCGATGGAAGCGTTTCCGGATCCACACTGTTAGTCCAGCACTCAGACCCATGATGGGGTGAAGTGGTCTGTCCTGTAGTGAAATGAGGACCTGGTGAGATCGAAAAGGATGGGATGAAGGACTAGTCAGCATCGATTCCAGATAAAAGAGAAAGCCCAAACACTGATGTTTCTCGAGATGGCTATAGAGGGAAAATGTTCGTTGGCGTTATAGGGTAAGCTAGGTGAATAACCACTGCGGGAGACGAAACTTTGCCAGAGTGCAATCATTTTGACGAAACAGCTGGTGGGGTATAGCCACGGCCTGGCATATTTCTTTAGTGAAAAATAAAATGGAATAAAAAGGAAAAGGGCTTCATATAAGATGTGGATATTGGTTGTCAATTTTCTGATGCCCAGAACGTAACAGATCTCAGTCAATAGAATGATGAAAAAACCTAAGCTCAGTGACAAGGGAATATTCCCCAGTGCGTAACCCAAGTCTTGATTGGTTTCCTTCTCATTGGATTCTTCAGAATCCACGTACCCCGGAAGTCGTAAAATTAACGACTCATCTCAATCATTTTGTGAACTGGAGAAGAATGCTACGGATTGAGAGCTTGTGGATGGAGTTTCCTTTTCCATTGGTTTGAGTTGAACTGCACCTCAGCTGCATTGGCTGCTCCACATTCGCACGGGCTCCTTCTCTCGCCGGCGGCCTGTTGCCCGGAATCAAGATCATCTTTGATTGAGCAGTAATCTACAGATGCCGCGCATCGGAAAAAGACGTGGCATTTTCTGATTACTGAACTATGCATTGACCCATGTGGTCTGGACCTCTGAGCATTCACGAGAACCTGGCCATCGCTAGGGTTTGCCTAGACAGTATGTCGGCAACCAAGTGGGAACCTGCTTCTAGTCGCGGTTCAGCTCTAGGACGGCAAATCTCAGCAGAAGTCTCTGGGATAGTCATACAAATGGACAATGAGAGACAGGGAGGAGAGAGCGGGATGGGCGAGCGGCACGGGTTGACAATCACCTGGCTGACTGTATAAGAGCAACCTCAATCCCTCGAAATTGACCTCAAGGACCTTGGAAGCTTTCAACTACATCACAATGAGGACGACATTTCTCTCTGCCCTCATCTTTGCCTTCGTTGCAGTCTCCCTGGGCGAGTCCCTCAGCGATGTCTGCCCTACCAAGGACGGCGCCACAGAAGACTTGAACGGAGATCAAGTGGCCTATCGCTGCAGCTCCAAGTTCGGCAGGCCTGGGCTTCTCGTAACCAGCTCGGCCCAAGACTCTGCTTCCTGCATCGCCAAGTGCCAGGGCAACCCCAGCTGCGTTGGCAGCCAGTGGCTTGCCAGCACCAGTGAGTGCCAGCTCTATTCAACTGGCGCGAACAGTTTGTCGCATTCGCGCACCTCGGTCCCCTTCATCGTCACCAGGAAGCAGACAGAGACCTCCGGAACTACTCCAGACGACACAGTCCCCGCCACCTCTGGGTGCGACGGTGTTCAGGGATCCCTGGACGACTGTGAGGAGTCCAAGGACAAGCTCGAGGAACAATTGAGCAAATGAAAGTCCGATGTAGAGGACGACAAGGCCTGCGAAAACGACCTGGCAGACTGCGAGGCATCCGAGAAGGAGCTCAACGACGAGGTGGCCAAATGCAAGGCCAACTCCAACAAGCCCGGCGACTGCTCGGCTGCTGAAAACGACCTCGCTGATTGTGAGTCGTCCGAGAAGAACCTCACCAATGAGCTGGCCCAGTGAAAGAACGATAGCAAGGACTGCCAGGACAAGCTCAAGCAGTGCGAGAGCGCTGCGGACAAGGACAAGCTCATTCTCCAGAAGGAGCTCGAGCCGTGCAAGACCAAGCCCCCCACTGTGGTGGAAAAGAAGGTTTGCGACAATTCGATCAAGACGTGGCGTGTCAACGCCGGCACCTTCAAGCTCAACTGCTGCCACGGCGGCTTCGTCGGAACTGTCCTCCGCCCCACCGGAGACAACTTCGAAGACTGTCTGGACGCCTGTGCCAAGGACAAGAACTGCCTTTCCGTCAACTACTGGAAGCACTGGAAGGATCAGAGCAAGCGCTGCCTCATGGCCAGCAAGGTCATGAGCTACGGCCCTGGCGGAAACCCCGACGTCATCAGCGCCGATGTCGTCTCTTGGGTTTAATCTAGCCAGGTATTCTGCGCCAAGGAGCATCGCGTGGGTTTGCCAGACGTTTGGGTTTCTGTTTTGGATGAGACTGGGTCTAGTGGCAACATGGTAGATAACGATAGCTATTTAGGTAGACGCTTGAAAAGTTTTATCTGAAAATAGAGCGGACAGTTGGAAACTACAAGAGAGAGACTTCTATTTATGTTCCTGTCCTTTTGGTCGAGAGGTGAATATGTTGGGGCAGCAGCTCGATGTTTTCCTGCCTGTTCAGCGATGGTGTTGTTGAACTTGTCTCAACCAGTTGCGCTTTTGCCCATATTTCACTTTGGTTGTCAAAGTCACATCTCCACTAATACAGCCCTATTCGTCTTTCTTGACGTGTTCCAATTTCGCTTTTTCGGAAAAATATGCCACCCAGTTAATTGTGAGATGCACAATAAACACATAGCCTTGAGCCCCTATTAAGGAACCGTCATCCCATTCAGGGTCGGTCCACCAAGTACCGGGGTAGAAGATGGCAGACAAGCCAGCGGTGGCTGTCATTGAGCCAATGATGGCTGCAAGGAATAAAGAGTCCTTTGCGGCCTCCGAGTTTGCGTTGCGACGACCAAGGAGATAAATCACGGCCATCGCACAGAGCACGCCGAATGACATGCTCTGGCCGTTGTGAAATTTGGCATGAGGCGGCCAATTGGGGTTGAATACGTGGGTGTGGCTCCAGTCGGCCATGTATGCGGCGGATGCGAATAAGACGTTTCCGCAAGCCATCAGGCTGCGTGGGAGTGAGCCGAATAGAAGCGACATTGCTGTAGGCGAGAAGGAGTTGTGAAGAGGAATGATTGAATTGCCTGAAACTACTGTGTTGGGCTGGGCTTTAATATTTTCTACTCCGTGTAGTTGGCGGCGGAATTGAATTGAAACCGTCCGCGCAGAGTCAGGTTTTGACTGCTAAGCCCGTTGCGATGGCGCCAGCGCGGAGTTAGAAAGAGGCCACTGTCACGGTCCTAGGTCACCACTTCTAAGCCTAACTCGCGGGTTCGCTCTCCGGCGCGCTTATTCTTCGGTACCAAAATTGATCTTCTCCATGTTTTAGCGACTTGCGCAGTTCACTTGAATCGGGCCTATAGGATGGGTGGGGTTGCTTAGGGATCAATCCCTCGGCCCTGGGACGATAATCGGAGCGCGAGATGCCGGAGATGTTGAAAAATCAAGACAGGTTTGCAATGACATTGAAGTGTTTTGAAATGCGTAATGCTACATGATAACATCGACCCTCGGGTATATTTTCTATCACGAGAATAATGCTACAAGTTTGTTTCAATGACAATCCAACATTTAATTGGCCTGAGTCCCTTACCTCAGCAAATTGTCATATTTGTTTGTTGAGACCGCTGTGAAGGTGATCGTATATGCGCTTGACAAATTATCATCCTTCATATTAATACTTAGCAATGCGTACATGTGGAATACCTATTCCATAGTTAAGCCAATTAATTTTCTCCAAATAGGACATCGCTCATAGGTCCTTGTGAGCTATCAATAGACTAAATCGGTAGAAAGCCTCCAGCCTCGATCCCGGCGTGTGGCTTCAAACATACAAAGAGTTGGAGCACTCAATAAATATTCGCTCATCAATACTATGACATGAGCACAATTAGTCGGGTAAATCAAGTCAAAGTCTTTTGTGAGATTACCAGAAGATGAAGTTCTTATTATCTAAGAGATCTTACAGCACTTACAGATGAAAGTTTAGAATAACTCTTGCTTTGTAGAAGTGATGGTGGGTAACAGCAGCTCAAAATCTCATTCAATTTTTTGCCGCACTTATAATATCCTCCACGTCTATCCCGCTTCTGTCACACATGTTCCTGAAAATCCCACCTTGCTCCCATAAAGCCAGTGGCGTATCCAGCTCAGCAACTCGTCCTTTGTCCATCACGCAGACTCGGTCATAAGAAATAATGGTGCGGAGACGGTGTGCAATGCATATCAACGTCTTGCCTTGGAACTGTGTTGCCATTGTGTCCTGGATTTGATCATCTGTTTCTATGTCAACTGATGAGGTCGCCTCGTCGCAGATGATGATCCGCGAGTCACGCGCCAAGGCTCGAGCGAGAGCCATTAGCTGCCTCTGACCCAGCGAGAAGTTGAGTCCGCCATCTTCTACCGCGGTGTCAAGATGCATATTGGATGACTTTTCTGAACCAAATTCGCCAAAGAGTGAACCACCTTTGGGGACAAGGTGAGCTTGCTGCAAGGCACACCAAAGCTCCTGGTCGGATCTCTCTCCAAAAGGGTCTAGGTTGCTGCGTATCGTGCCGCTAAAGAGAGTTGGATCTTGTGGAATAATGGCCAAACGTGAACGCAAATCCTGAAGACCCAAGGTTGAGATATTCAATCCATCTATGGTAATGCTGCCACTGGAGATTTCAACCAGCCGGAACAGTATGTTGGCGATGGAGCTTTTGCCTGCGCCGGTGCGACCAACGATCCCCATGCGTTCTCCTCCACGAATATGCAACGAGATATTCTGTAATACGTCGGGTAGGTCCTTCCGATATCGCATCTGTACATTTTGGAAAACGACTTCTCCTTGATCAGGCCACGTCTTTTGCACTTCAATTGTATGAAATGGGGCCTCTTCGTCGAGCTGTGTGCCGTAATGATGCAGTCGCCCAGCTGCTCTCATGCCCGTCTGGACCTCTGCAAATTGCTTGACCGAATACTGTATCGTCTGTACAATGGCGAGGATATAGCTTAGAACTAAACCGCCAATGGACGGGCTGATACTCAAACGCGAGGTAACAACAAGAATGCAGACGGTAAACACGAGGGCGTTGCCAATCATGTCGACCCGAACGGATAGCCACCGCTGTGCAGCAGACACCAGAAAGGCTGCGCTATTCATATCGTCGATGGAGGCGCGACTCTCTTGAATAAACCGTCCCTTCAGACTGTAAGAACGGATGCACGACACACCAGTGAGGCCTTCGCTGAACTTTGCATACACCCCCGACCTCCAAGCGGACTCCAACTTCTTTATCTGTCTGGCTGACTTGTGGTAGTACAGGGCTGCCCCAATGAATAAGATATACAGAGGCACCAAAGCAATGGCAAAATAATGATAAAAAGCAACAACCACGCCTAGGGAGAAAATTATTGTAAAGACTGCTCTCAAGAATATACACCAAGCTTCGCTCAGATTATCATCCGTGACCTCGGTATCGCGGGAGAAGCGGCTTAGGATTTGGCCCAGAGGCGTCGTGTCGAAGAATGATGTAGGGGCTCGGAGCACGCGGGTCGTGGCACGCGAAACCATTGTTTGGGAAGCTTTAATTCCCAGCACCGAAACCATCATGGAAAGGATAAAGTATACGACAACCGTCAAAAGGCAGAGCCCTGCATAGATGGCCCTGTACTGCGTGTCTGAAAGGTCAAACCGACTGGATGTCCAAAATGAAAGCCATAGCCTGATAGATATGTTTGCGACTTGGTAGACGACGAGGGCGACGAGAATTGCGACCGCGTTGAAGATGGATCCAGACGCACGAATATATGCTCCATATGTCTTACAAGATGTGGATGGCTCGATTCTTTGATCTTGTTGGGCTAGAGAAATCTTGTTGTTGCATTGGTCCTCCTTTGGACTTGGAATTGTCTCGGAGGTTTTAGTAGAGTTGCTGTCTTTGTTTGATGCCACGATAGAAGATTCCACAAGATCACGGAAGCTATCATGGTCTCGCATGAGATTATCGAACGTATCAATCAGATGCACTTTGCCATCCTTCATCCACAGAATGCGGTCGCAACGATTAAGAACCCACAGCTGGTGTGTGACAAGGACACGGCACTTGTCTTTGAGGAGACCAAGGATGGCATTGTCAAAGATGTGACGACCGACATGGGCATCGACTGCACTAAGAGGGTCATCCATGAGCACAATATCTACATCCGTGTAGATGGCACGGGCTATATTGAGGCGCTGCTTCTGGCCACCAGATATGGTAATGCCGCGCTCACCGATTTCGGTTTGGTCGCCCTCGGGAAGGATGTCGATATCCGGTTGAAGCGCACATCTGTACACCCGAATGTTAATAGACTGCAGAGCTGTCAGGTGGTGCACTTACGCCTGAATGACCTTGTGATACCGCTCCTTGTTCTTAGGTTTGCCAAAGGTAATATTACCCTCAAAGGTGGTGTTTTGAATCCAGGGAACCTGCGAACAAAGAGCCCGGGAGCCGCTAACGGCTACTTTGCCACTAGTCTTGCGCATCTCGCCAGATAGGCCTGCGAGCAAAGAGCTCTTGCCACTGCCAACAGTACCTATTATGGCAATCAATTCGCCCTTCTCGATGTTCAAGTTGACATCTTCAAGTTCAAACGGCCCACGTCCCCCGTCCATGTACGGACCTTCCTCGAGCTCCGAAGGTCTCGACTGGGGGGAGGTGCTGAGATGAGCAGAATTAGATATCTGATTCATCTTGCTAGGGCCATCGGAGGGAGTATCAGTAATGCGTTGAGTGGGTGATGATTCCCACGTAAAGGATGCATCGCGCAGTTCAAAGGCATTCCCGCAATCAACCTTATAGATGAAATCATCCTCATGCTCCTCCTGCATTAAGAACTCTTCAATCTGCAGAAGAGACTGTGAGGCGTTCATAACTCGACTAAACACAAGCGGAAAGTGGGTCAGCGGGATTATAAGCGCATTGAATAATGCTAGAGCCGAAAATACTTTTGCTGGCGCAAGCTCGTGATTCGTAAGAGAGAATGTAACGAACGCAAGCATTGCAGAAAACGCCGGCAATGTTGCACTCAGGGAATTAATAGCATCTCGGTAGATGAGAAATAATCGGAGGGACCGAGTCTCCTCGGAACGTGTTTCGTTCAACCGGGCCATGTAAGGCTGTTCCCAGCCAAACAATTTGATAAGCCTGATCCCCTGTAGAATCTCCTGTGTCAGAGAGATGCGCTTGTCCAAAGTTGTGTTTATTGCCTTGCGCCTTTTGAAGACTTGACTGAGCGCTCGAGCTAATAACGGAGCACCAATAAGGAGCAAACCGAAGCCGGAGAGAGCGGAATAGGTTAGATTGATCGATAGGAGAATAAGGGCAACAACGCAGGCAACAGGGCACGTCCAAATTACATGAAAGAATCCTGAAGCGCTGTCGATGCGGTGGGTGTGAATGCTCATGAGGTTGTGAATACGACTGTCAGGCCAACCCACAGCAACTGTAGCCAACTTCTCAGACATTTTGTCGGGACAAGTTTCATGCTTTGTATCAGGCTCTTGAGCTGTGTCTTTTTCTGCCGCTGATACCGGGATCTTTTTTGCACCATTGGCCTTGGCCTTGTTTGATATGACCATAGCCTTCTCATAGATCATGCTTATGAGAACTCCCTTTGTCTGACTACCAACGATCATACCAAGGTAGGGGAAGTGGCCTAGGCAGAAGCCCTGCAGTGCTAGCATCACCGCAATCAATACCGCCAAGCCAAGGCCCAGTCCAATGTGCGGCAACGGCCCGCCTGTGGTGCTGGCGTGGTATGTATCCGCAGCAAATTGGAGGAGAAAGCGAATAGTGAAAGATGTCATAAGACGCAGAATGTTACCACATAACGAGCAGATACCACCCAGCCAAAATTCAAAGTAGAAGGTGTCATATAGCGCCCAGAAAAGTGAATGCTTCTGGCCTTTGTCAATGTACTTTGAGAATGAATCCTTGACCTTTTCTGAAAAAAGGTGAACGGACCGGTCTGGATTGACTGTCCAGATATCGTTTTGCTCAAGGGGACGTTTGTATGCCGTTGCCATCAATGGAGTCATCCAACGAATAGTTAATTTGCTCCAGAAGCCGGCATCACGCTCGACGGACGGAGGCCGTGACTCTGGGACAGGTGGTATACCGCCCAAGCGTAGAGGATCTAACCTACGGAACCAGCCACCTCGCGTCGCAGTTACTGAGGGCTTTGTTTCCTCCATCGAATGCCGCGGAGCCTCATGGTGCTTAGGCTCTGAGGGGTTTGGCATGACGAATGGGACGAAAGCTAATCGTCCCGTGTGAAACGTCCAGATCCTCTGTTGCTGACATGGAATCGCCAAGCTGGGAGGGGATGACCAAAATTGTAATCTTATGAGGGAGGCAAGGTAAGAGATAAAATTGGCTGTCTTTCCAGCTACGTCACCGCTGTGGACCGTTTTCACCCAGTCAGAACTTGGTCACACACGCCAATTGTAAGGATGTGACAAAAGCCAGATCTGGGCCAATGGCCTCCTGGGCCGTCCAGTTTAGTTAGCAGGGAAATTCGGCAAGAATGATTGTCATGCCGCCAAGCACTTTTGTAGCCCGAAATTACGACATTTCAAATCATTCCCAAAGTTAGTACGGTGGGGCTTCCTAAAGAATCATCCAAGACAGCACTAGTTTAGTGTCAGGATCGTCAGTTGCTCACGGACAACCTTGCGGTCAAATAGAGAACTTTAGACCGAGCATTATCCTTGAAGATGTTCCAGTCTGTGACTCGGTTAAGGCTTTGTGTCGACTATGTCTGGGAAAAAAAACCATATCTTTCCAAATATATCTGTGACAATTATCACAGAGTCATCATGGTTCAAACATATCTCCGCAAAATGGAATAACTTTTTAAATACTTTGGGCCTATTTTAATTGTACGAGATGGAGACTTGAATGCACGAGCTATATAAAGACTGCTTAATACCTTTTGATTCAAGGTATCTAGGTTGACAACAAGTAGAATAGACATATTAATCTCGGTAAAATGAACAATATTTCAAATCCATGGTTTCGGCATAGTGATCTATCCAATATATTCAATTACGGACTGTTACTCTTTTAAATGGAGAAGTAAATAAATATATAAATGTATAAATAATAAACGATGATGTTTCAACGTAAGTAAGAAGTCATGATTGATAGGGTGATTTGTTGTCCGCTCTACTTGCTATTTAATACAATCAAAAGGGTTGGTTCATTTCCTCTTAGAATACTGGTTGGGTGTTGCTACCTTTGGATGGGTGCGTCTAGTCGGGGGCTTCATTCATAATCTGCCAATTGTTTTGTGTATAGGGTCAAAAAGGCGAATACGGCTTGTTCTGGACGTCTCGCTCCCGCCGGATCTCTGCAGAGGAGTACAGTGGTTAACCTTAAGAATAAAGGAGTTTTTCGGAATATCGCGTTGACAGAAAGCCTCGTCCTAGAAGCGTGTTCGTCCTGGTAGACACTTGTCGGGACCCTGCATAATATCCAGGGCTCCATTTGAGAGCGAGTGGGCGGAGTTGTGGAAAAGCAAAAGACATCCGCTCCAATAGCGATTTAACTAACTAGCATTACTTTTGAAAGAATGTTTTCGTATACGCGACTTGGAAGCCTGAACGCTGTGCATTATGCCCACTAGAATGACCCATCCGAGTCTGAGCTACAACGATATGGCAACCTTTCTGATGAGCATCCAGCAAACGCGCCTGGTAGAGGGAATGATGAAGGCCTTGATTACGGTAGCTTGGGAGAGTACTTCCGAGGTAGAAGTAACCTACACGCCCATATGGTGTGTCAATTACAGCCAATGCTCCTGTGGCAGCCACCTGGCCGTGGACTTTGACGAAGTAAAGTAAAGTATCTGATCTCCGAGTTGCACTCTGCGCCAATGTGGAGAGTAGTTCTGGTGATCTTCCGCTTGTACGAAAGCCCTCCACCGAGTACTCCACAAACATGTCGTGATCGGAGTTCTGGGCATGTGATACGGTGACGCCTTGATCCTTTTGAGATTGGGCAAACCTGATATCGGGTTTATTGCTGATGGCCATATCCCCGAGAGAGCGCACGTGTGCGTTGACATAGCTTTCGACACGGAAACCGCGAGCGGCAAGCGCGTCAATGGTCTTCTGACCAGCGTGTGGACACAGGTCAATCGTTGTTGACAGCCCAATCTCAGAGTATATGCGTTCAATTTTCTCTAGGTCGTTCTCGGTGACCGGGCCGTTAGACCCCAGTCCAACGACGAGGTTGAGCTTCCAACTTAGCCTGGCCAGTGTTACCGGGACAGTTGCTCCCGCAATCTCGTGCACACATATCCTTTCTTTGGGAAAAATTGCCTCACAGGTCTTGTTCTGACGGGACAAATGAATGCAATCTGCTTTCTCGATGCATTGCACCAGTGTGGGAGTCACGACACCGTCGGTGAAAAGCGACTTGCCAATCTGACTCTGGTTGAGGACAAGCCTACTGGGAATGAGATTTCTGGCCTGCATGATACAAAAGAAAGGTTAGACAGAAGTAATAGAACGTGGGACATCTGTAAACGATCTGGTGATTCAAAGCCGTTGGGCCATGTTTAATACAAATCTACGAAGACAAAAGCAGATTGGATGAGTCTGATGAGATATGTTTAGATCATCAGTCAATCAGTCAAAGCAAAGCTGAATCAGGGAGGCCTAGTTGGGGTAAGTGGACCCGCTCTCTATACCGTGGGTCTGGAAAGGAGACTGGGAGTGAGAAGGGCAAGACGGGACGCACGTTTCCTTTGCATATCGATCCAATTTTATTGCTAGATCCAAGGAAATGATATGGCAAGATATAAGCTGGGTGTCGTCGGATACACGCTGTACGATTTGTATACTCTTGACAATGAAGCAACGACTCCTTGTCTAGCAGTATTTTTCACTCTGCACGCTGTAATATGTAAAGTTTTCGTATGGCGTGACATTGCAGGCTGTAGCAAAGCCCATCTGTACTTCAGCTTTGATGGCGCTGGCTAAAAAAAGGAATTGCACAGAAATGCGCGTTCTCGGCCAGATCACGTCGGATCATCATTGTGCTCCATTATTACATCCCAGAAAATCACGGTGGATTCTGAGACAGTACTCTCGGTGCTTTGGCTATCTGACTGCGTGGCAAATCCTCCACATTCCGTCAATCAAGTAATTCAACATGACCTTTTGTCTAAACACGGGTTGGTTTTTGTGTGGACTGACCTCACCACCATCGGTAGCAGTCCATTTACTACCGAAGCCACACCTGGGGGATGATCCTGCTAGTCTCAAATAAGAATAAACATCACTTCATGTATCTATACATTTGCCCCATGACGTTCATTGTGACGTTGAATCAGTTCGTTTCAGACAACGGCGTTTGGGTTGATTCATCAGAGGCAGATCAAGCAATAATCGGGACAGCGCTTGGCGAAAACATGCAAATATTACTTCATTTGTATAGTGGTGGTGTCACTGATTACAGAGTGCTTTTAGTGTACTAGAAATGATTTAAAAGCTGCTTTGCTAGCGAATCTGTGAAATATCAGATTGAGCACTTGCCTTGGGCACACGACAAATCGATTCAACCAAGTTACGGCACAATGGCTCTATGGAGCAAGGATATATTAGACTCGGGGCCTTAGTCGAGAATGTCGTGCGTGATACCTTCTTTTGGGTCAGGCAGAATTAAATCGGCCAGGTCTGGTCGAAAGTGGCCGAAGGTGAGACATTTAATTCCGGGCAACTGGCTGCGTATCGCCTGAACAGGGGTCATTCAATTAAAATGGCCGAGACATCTAAAATAAGAGGGTGACAAGTGAAAATTACACCGTAATACTGCCGATTCTATTCAAGTTTGATTGATTAATCTTCAAGTATATTGTACCATCTCACCCGAATTAAAACAAAATGTTGCTGAATAATTCCAACCATCTTGACACTGCGTGTCTTCTATTCCGAAAGATTAGGCACCTTTTCAAACTAGAATAAGGATGAGGCATATATATGCAGGCAAAAGTTACTGCTTAACTGTATTGGTAACGGCCTCTTGTTAACCTCATTCTTTAGATAAATGGCTTCCTTTCAAGCCTCATCAACAACATAGCTTCTGAAACATGGGTTCCTCATCTAAAACGTCCCACAGCGGCTCACTGAGAGTCAAAACTACATCTATGGGACGTCCCTTGTCTTCACCCATGTGTAGGTCTTCTTCGGTTGAAAGCATCTTGGCCAATCCATCCACACGAGTGATGCAGTTCAATGGAGGGGTGACAAGAACCGGCGGGATACCAACACCGTCACTGTCTACATCTAAGTCAACTCCTGAATACATGTTAAACTTTGACCATTGCGTGACCGTGAAGCTACCCTTTCCGAACGTGTAGTTGACTCTGACGCGACTCTTGTCTAGCTGCGCTGCAAGCCATCTGGTGGTCTGCACAATATGTTGCTGAGTTGGCGAGCGTATTAGGTCATGAATCGTCTTTGCCACCTCCCATAGCGGGCTGGATGCAAGAAGTTCATGCGAAAGGTAGGTATACGGACAAAATACGGCGTTACCAAAGTAATCGGGCGAGAGATCAAGACCAGAAGGGCTGCGCACCTCAATCGAAGCCCAAAAGCCACGAGAAAGTTGCAAAATAGCATCGGCCATTGAGATTCCTGCTACCTGCAACACTCGAAGACGGGCGTTGTACGAGATCTGTGTAAAATATGCCGAGAGAGCCTCAAACGTCGATACCCAACCAGATCCGTTGGGATCGGTCGCACGGCGCTTAATTTCCTGCAGATCTTGAGTCGAAAGCCTTAGTACGCGACCGAGGATGGGTGGTTCAGGAACCGACTTCGCCGCTGAATTGGCATCATCGGAAATATCGTCAGCCGACCCGTCATCGGTCACCCACGTTGTCTGAGAGTAGTTCAGAGCTGACTGTCGCTCATCCAATGACAGATCATCAGGACTTGGTAGATATGGATGGATAACTGGAGGGTTTCTGAGAGTCAGTTCAGCGGATCTGGCGTCATCTCCCCGGCTGCGGAGTTGCCTATATATATCGGCGAGATTGCGAACCAGTTGGAAGTAGCCGTGAGCATCGCAGACCATATGATGAACGCGGATACCCAAAGCTACGCCTCCACAGCTGAACCTGGTGTACTGGACTGCAAAAATAGGATCTTGGTAAAACCCTTCCATGGTTGGCATGTTAGGTGCCATCAAGGCCTGGCCATCGTCTGGCAAGTTGGTGAGGAGGATGCGGCCAGACTTTGGATCCAAGGCGGCAATCTCATCGAGTTGTGAGCTGCACTCAGCTTCTACAAACTCTGCCCCTGTTCCCAGCCGCCTGATCTCGTATGCATTCGTGCCAGAATCTTGATGGAAGCGGCCTGTGAGGTGCGGATAATAGTCGAGCAAGCGAGCGATCGCGTGTCGTAGACGTTGAGGAGGAATAAAATCCCTAGTGGAGGCTGCAGGCGGCTTTTTGTAGATGTAAACATTTTCAATGTTCACCACCGGATATGTTTTCTGGTCTATTGCCCCCAGTCGAAAAGGACAAGGCAGCGCGTCCATTGCTTTCTCTTCGACGCACTGGACAACATGTTGGGCCGTGATATTTACTGAAGTCATGGTGGTAAAAGTATAGAAGCTCAGTCAGCTCAGATCCAGGGAGATGGCTTTGGCAATTCAACTGGAGATGTACTGAAGTTGACAAGGAACTGGCCAAAAGTACTGCCAAAGCGAAAGTTATTATGTTTTCATTTCTGCTGGGGCTCTCGTTGTAATTGTGGGTCACTTTTATTCCTAGCGACTCATTTCGTGTTTGCTCCTCTGAGTCATTCTGCATCATATTCTTTGAGCCAAAGAGCGTTAGAGCCACCGTCCTTTGGCCACGTTCCCCCACATCTCCACTCATCGATCCTTATTTCTTGAATAGGCTTCATTCGAACTGGGCGGTTCCTATCTACGCCGGTAAAAGCATGGATTTGAGGGTTAGCTGTAATCCTGATGCTCTGGACACACAACATGGAGACCTTGAAGTTGTGCCGAAAAACGTCACTTCAGGAAGAAAAGGAAGATTAAAAGAAGGGCTTACTGGAACTCTTTGCCTTGAATCGAGGCAAGTGTATATATACGGAATTTCAACCGAAGTCTATCAAGCAGAAACGAAAATCTATTCCAAAACCACTTCAGCCGAAAGCCGGAGAGCAGATGTGATTATTGAAACGCAGGGCTAGTGCACATTTATCTTGATGAATCCTCCACCAGAGAGTGAATATTTGCTCCAGGTCTTTAAACCAACCCTTTTCTCGCCAATTGCATTAGAAAAGGTCTATCCTTAAAGTAAGAAGGCCGGTATATGGTGTATTTGGCGATGCCAGAAATGCGTGTGGGGAGGCGTAATGGCAGCGATTTAACCGCTCAGAACTGCCGGACTTCTCTCCTTCAAACTTCTCCGCTTACGCGCGGGGCATGAAGTTTGTTTTGACTCTATTAATAAGCAAGGTAGACTCTGCGGTAAACAAGTCTCAGTCAGCAGCGTCATAACTTGCCTTTGAGTGCGCGGATTGTCATCACCCCCTCTCCTTGACCGCTCCAAACTATTAAAGGAGTTAAACGAACGAGGCTTCTTTTGTTCACATCAGAAACCAGTTGAAATCTTTTTGTGCTGGCAAAAATGGAACTATCCCAAGAACCCAAAAAGGTGCATACAGAAGCTTGTTACTATGGCAATAGTACTCGTTGACTAAACACTATTATAGATAGTCATCGTGGGTGCTGGGCCGTCTGGATTGCTTCTAGCGCTGCTTCTCGCCCAGAAGAATATCCCTTCCGTCGTCCTAGAAGCATGGCCACATTTAGACACTCGCCTACGTGCCACCCAGTATGGTGTACCAGCTACCCGGGTTTTCCGACGCGCTGGGATACTCGAAGATATCCGCGCCGCCAGCATTGACAAGTTCTCTACCATCTGCTGGAGACGTGTGGCGGACGGCGAAAAGCTGATAGCTATCGATCTGTCTCTCGTGGAAGATCACGCTGATCGCATGACTATACTTGCATTGGGCGAGATTATCCAGATCATGTACCGTCACTGTCTCGAAAAGGGCGCAGATTTGATTGATGTCAAGTTCAACCACAAAGTGGTTGATGTGACCCAAGATGAAGAAAATGCGTGGGTTGATGTTGAAATCACGAATGGGGGTCATATAAAGAGGGAGAAGATTGCCGCAGATTTTGTCGTTGGCTGTGATGGGGCATCCAGCGCCGTAAGGAGATCGCTTTTCGGAAGAGACTGGCCAGGTCAAACCCTCCCCTACAGGTTTGTGGTTCAAAACGTAAAGGACAAAACTTAATCTAAGCATCAGTCAGTAGCTAACAGCCTCCAGGTCTTCTATGACGGATTCGAAAAGCACGGCTGGGAGGGAGGCAACTACATGGTAGGCCCGGATCACTGGGGCCTCATTGCTCATCGGGGCAAAGGAGGGCTGTGGCGTGTGACGTATGGCGATTCCGCTGTCGGCCTAACAGATGAAGAATATCTCGGGCGTCGCCCCTCGCGTTTGAAAACAATGTTGCCAGGAAGTCCAGACCCGGATCAGTATCGCATTGAAAGCACGAATTTGTACAACATCCACAATCGCTGCGCGGAACAGTTCAAAGTCGGCCGTGTAATACTCGCAGGCGATGCAGCGCACATCTGCAATCCAATGGGCGGGTACGGATGCATGAGCGCTGTGCTCGATGTCGATGGGCTCGCGGACTGCTTCATCGGATACCTTGGCCACAAAGCGGGGGAAGAAATCTTGGACACGTATGCCCGAGTACGGAGGGACATATTTTTGAAGTACATTGATTCCCGGTCTATCCGAAACCTGAACAGGGTGGCGACCAGCGATCCTTGGACGGTTCTAGAGACGGACAAGTTTTTCAATCTTCTGAAGGATATTCAGAAGGATGAGCGTGAGATGACAAAATTCTTACTGGTGAGTCAGAAATATTTTCAACCCACATGCCCATCTCAGTCCGAAGGCCACATGGCTGATTGCTTTACAGAAAGTGTCGAGTATTGAGTATGACTTTACCCAGCACTACGAGAAATGATATTTCATGACTGTTAGAGAGCTATGTAGAGTTAGGCTTCAGTTTGTGACAGGAATAAAACAACACTATCTAGCAGCATTGATCATATTGCCGAAAGCCGCATTCCTGCTCGGCTTCACGCTGTCTGTGGCCAAAGATCCCTCCGTACTTTTCACTCTGGCCCCCGACCAAAACCACAATGATTTCATAACGCGATGCAGACCCCGTACACCCCGTGCGGGGTCGTTCCGTCGCATGATCTAATGATTTCGCTCAATACTCGGAACAAGACATCAGCGGTGGGTCTGTGTGAAAGTCTCCACACCAGTAGCATATCCGACGATTAAGCTGACGAGGGGTTGGGAAACTTGGCAACCCAATGGCCATTGCTGCGCCAGGGATGTTTGTTCAGTCCGCATCATCCCTGTGCAGCCCTGGCTTTTTGCCTCTTTGGGCTGCGTCGTACCCGTCGGAACTAATTTTGGTGATTGACGAGACCCACTGGAACAGACCAAACACCTCTCAGCTATATCCGAGATTTATGCGCGTTGCTTACTGTGTTGTAGAACGCCGGCCCCAAGTCCAAACCTGTCTATGGTTCTACTTGTGAATAGTATCGCTCCTTCCAATATGCAGGTGACAGTGATTTGAGACGAAAAAAAATCATGTTATAAAATGAGGATTCACTCGCAGGCCAAGACTAGCAATCTCATCCTACAACTTTGCACGCTTGCCATTTTCTAGCTACATATAGTAAATCGAAGCAAAGCGACTTTCACCAGCTTTCCCAATTATCCTTTCCACGTTGTATCAAACATGGCTGCGTTCAAGCATGAAATCCCACATCTGTGGAAGACAAAGACATCCTATCAACTCATTGTTAAAGACAAGCCGTTCCTCATCTTGGGAGCAGAGTTGCACAACTCGTCTCTCAGCAGCGCAGAGTACATGGCCACCCAATGGGCGAACCTAAAAGACATGAATATCAACACCCTTCTTGGATCGGCTACCTGGGAGATGATTGAGCCTGAGGAAGGTCGCTTCGACTTTTCTGAGCTCGACAGAGTTATCCTTGACGCTCGTAAGCATGACATGCATCTGGTTCTTCTTTGGTTTGGAACTTTCAAGAATGCCATGAGCAACTATGCGCCATCCTGGGTGAAGAAAGATGTAAAGAGATTCCCTCGAGTCCACATTCGGGGAGAAGGAAATGCTTTGGAGACTATTGAATTATTGTCTCTCCACAATCCCAGGGCATGGGAGGCTGACTCAAAGGCCTTTGCGGCGTTGATGAGACATGTGAAGGAGTTTGACTGAGAGTACAATACCGTCATCATGGTGCAAGTTGAAAATGAGACCGGACTGTTGGGAGACAGCATGGACCGCTCCAAGCGATCCATTGAATTGTTTAACCAGACTGTTCCAAGTGACTTGCTCGCCAAACTCCAATCAAAAGAATTGCATCCCGCTTTCCAAAAACGGTTCCCCAGCTTCAGCACCGTTAAGGCTGGGGCCACCTGGGGAGACGCTTTCGGCGAGGGCATCTTGGCCGAAGAAATGTTCATGGCCCACGCCGTCTCTCACTATGTTGGTACTGTTGCCGCGGCTGGCAGGGCTGAATACCCGCTCCCCATGTTCACTAATTGTTGGCTCAACTACGACAATCCCGACGTCCTGGAGCTTGAAGGCGTTCCACTCGGTGACACAAAAGACACATCGGCCTCTCTTGTTGCTGCTGGTGGTGCGACGGCTGGAATATACCCTTCCGGTGGGCCTGTTCCCCATGCGCTGGACATTTGGAATGTAAACGCCCCCTCCCTTGACTTCCTCTCGCCAGATGTCTACGTCCATGGCTATGAATGGGTTTGCAAGCAGTATGCCTATCAGTCACAAGCATTGTTTATCCCAGGGCAAAAACGAGATGGAAAAGGCGCCCGCCGTGTGATGCTCGCCTGTGGTTCTTATGGGGCCATTGGTTGTAGCCCATTTGGCATTGACACCCTTGAAGCCGCTACATGCCCCTTTACCAGGGTATACGGTCTGCTGGGTTCCATGAGCAAGCACATCCTAGAGGCACAGGCCAACAGGCCTGAAGAAATCATGGGATTCTTCTTTGATGAGGTGGAAAGAAAGAAGAAAGGGCGTGAGACATGGGAGCGTACATTTGGTGAGTTTGAAGTCATCATCGAGCGGTCATTTGTTTTTGGTAGGCCAGGCCCGGGCTGTGGTATCGTCATCTACCAGGGCAATGGGAAATTCCTTCTTATGGGGTGGGGTTTCCAGATTCGCTTCAAGAGTACGAAGCCCAAATCAACATTTACAGGTATCTTGAACGCCGTGGAGAAGAGAGTCGATAAAGACGGACAACTGCACACCATCCGCGTTTTGAACGGTGATGAGACCCGCAGCGGTCAGTTTCTGATGATGGGCAACGACGATCCTGACTATGGCGGCTTCCCGATTGCCGTCACAATCCCGGGCGTAACTTATATTGCTGAGTGCACAGCATATAGTGTGGAAGAAGATGGTGATTTCTAGATTTTGAATAGAGTGTATATTGTTTGGTATTGCGGACTAGCAGGTCATAGACTAGATACGAACAATAACCCTCTTCAGATGCGTCAGAAAGGAAATATCTCTCGCTAATTGCTACAATTCTCGTTTTAAGACTCGTTTATTCTATTGCCGGGATGATAGTCCAGTGTATCAAGCTTGGCTAGGAGCCTACTTAGCTTATCAGAGTGGTCATATCGGATAGAGTCCTCGCGAAGTAAGGCAAGGCCGACATCGCGAAGCTTTGGTACCAGACCATTGCCGTTTGGCTCAAGGACCTCTTCGGGCGTCTCATGCACAACGGCGAGCATGTCATCGATTATTCCATGACGTTGTTGGGCGATTTCTTCCAAGGCAGAACTATCACCCTGTTGTTTGGCAACATGTTCCATACGCTCCAAGAGACCGGAACGGATGTGAATTTGTGTGATGTACAAGTTGACCACTTGCACGTCAGTGCCAAAATTACTCCCTGGAGGTCGAGACAGGCCGCCACGCCAGCGCAACTGCAGAGGCAGGTCATTCAACGCAGAATAAATGCGATTTATATAGCCACGTAAGCTGGTAAGCGTTGTAGGGGTCTCATTATGACTCTGGTACCAGATTAAAGACAGTTTGCACAGGTGATTTAGGCCTGGGATATAGGATTTGTCATCTCCATGCCAGGTAGAATCCGAAGGCAAGCTAGTAGGGTCCAGTTCTCGATCTGTAACTTCCAACGGCTTCATGGCCGGGGTGTTTCTCGCAGTCGTGAGCGCATCGATTATTGGTCTTCCGGTCAAGCTTGTGGTACTATAAATCTTTAGCCCTTGCCTGACTCGAATCACGGATTTTATACCATTGGCCGCAAAACAATAGCCAGAATAACCGCTTGAGCAACTCTTGCTTGATGAATGGCAGTGTATCGAGTGAGTAAAACACCAAGTATCGAACTCCGATAATGGCTTCTGAAAATAGATGCCACGACGGCACGGAGTCCATTCCATTTTCCGATTCGGAAAAGTAGGCGACGGCGAGGTTGTATTTTACCAAGCACCATTCCCAGGTGAACTTCTTGGCAGGCAGACCCGTTTCCATCCTGGCAATCAGACGTGCACACTTTTCAAGTGTCACATAATCTCGGTATTGAATACTCTTCTTCCGAAGACAGCTCACTGTGACCGCGCATACAGAGATGGCCAAGTTGCCAAACTCCACGTCATGATTGGCATCTCCACTGGCTAAGCGACGCAAAAATGTGGCACGATGCAGAACGGGGCTGACAGGGTGGACTAGATTAAACCAGTCATCAATGATCTGGCTAATAACGATCGGGGGCGCAAGCTCGTCCAACCTGTTGCCAATCGGAGCTGGGGGTGGCACGGGAATTGGACGGCATTCTATAACAGCCAACTGCCGTTGGGCCTCGACATATCTGGCGGAATAAGTTAATTGGCACACACTATACCAAAATGAAATCCGACTTCCCACCTGTTCAGTGGTCCTCGTTTCCTCCGGGGTTGGTTGCGGGTGCAGGCAATGTCCGAAGCCCTGCATGACTTGCAAATGTCGCCGTCGGGGAGACACTAACGAGTGTGAGCATATACGTAGCTGCAAATCTCGGCTGATTTCTTCCCCACCTTGACTTTGCGAGCCCGGCAGGCATCGCAGGCATCGCGGTTCCGGCGTCTTATTTCTCGGATATCTGAAGCCATCAGTCCGCTCAAAAATGGCAAGAAGACTCGGTTGGGAGGATGAAGGATCAAGAAGGGAAAAATGTCGGATATCGTATAGACTGACCTGCTAGTGGATACGGGAAAATACTCGGCAAGCCCGACCCCGCAATACAATCCCTGGCTGGACTAAATCGCCTGTGCGTGAGTTTACGGGGACAGCTAGGAGGAACTAGCTGGTTAGCAGGCCAGGGGACCCATGTACGAACATGGACTAGCCCGTGCTATGCTCCACAGCATTGTTGTACAACAAGAGCCGCCATCTCACGGACGTGGTTCGTGGTTATGTGGAAAATGAAAGCAGAAACAAGCCCTCTTAGTGGAAACTTGGCAAAATCATTAAGCCTAATACTATACGAAGTTCTCTTCCTGCCCTTTTTCCTTTTATCAAAAATGATACCTTGTTCGGCTGATCTTTACTGTTTATTTCCGGAAGCTTCATATTGTGTCGTGCTTCTCTCACACATGTCATGCATCAAGCTTTTCATAATGGGAGGAAATGACTACGAATTTCCAGTTGTAAATTTCTTTGTGCCCAATAAACATTTTTCCAAAGCAGTAAATAGCAAAGCATCAATATCTCCACTGCGTAAGGCAACTGACACCAATACTAAATGATCTGTCTAGGGTAGGAGTGAAGATGGAAATTATTCCGCGGTTCCAGCAGCAAGCCATTTAATGGCCTCAACCATATCAACAAAACTCTTTTTAGCGATTTCAAGATGTTTGAAAAACATGAATCCATGCGGGACGCCGGGGTAGATATCCACCCGAACAGGAGCACTAGACTCGGCGACGTCAGTTTCTTATCCTGCAACAAAAGGGATGAGGTTAGGTGCCAATGAGAAGGAAAACTTTACCCTTGCTCATCAAGCTTCTCGGCGTAGGCTAGCCCATCATCTCGTAGTGGATCGGCTCCACAAATTTGCAAGTAGGCCGGTGACGAAGTTGAGAGATCTGGTGCGAGCAACGGAGAAAACCGCAAGTCTGACGGGGGCGGGTCATAGAACGAGACGAAATTACGAACGGCGTCGGCTGACAAGACGTCGGCGTTTTTGTTCTCAAAATAGCTGTTAAACTCAAAGTCTCGTGGCTGTGCATCAGGATGGACGACCATCGGGTTCAGTAAAATCTGGCCCTGGAATGGGGCCATGTCCTTGAAGCCATCGACATGCTGGATTCCTGCCGCACGTTGTGCGCAGACAGCGGCCTAGAGTTCAACAGTTATGTTAGCTTGCTCCACACTGGCCGTTGAAATAACGGCTATTCAAAGACCGTTTTCTTACCATATTAGCACCGGCGCTATTGCCTACTACAATCACTCGCTTGCGTTGGTCCCCGGGCGGACAAAACTTTCTGGACACCTAAAGTTGTGTTAGGATAATGATGCTCTGATGCCCTTTGCAGCCGAAATTGACTTACCCAACAAATACCTGCCCATACATCCTCGAGTGGTATCGGGAATGGATGCTCTGGTGCTCTACAAAGTGGTAAGTATGTGATGCTTGAATGAAGTTCAACCAAAGCGAAGGCGAAAATGATCATAGAAGAGGCCATTGTCATACTTTCTGTAGTCTAGAGATATCACCGTGACCCCTAGGGCTAGGCAAAGGTCCCTGCACATGGAATCTTCTCCATCAAGACTACCTATGGTCCAGCCGCCCCCATGTATGCTGTCACAGATGTTAGTATTGTTCTTGTGACCCAAATAATGAATGCAGAGGCCAGATTGTGATATGATCCCCAAGACTTACTATATCAGTATCGTATTAACAAGGACGGGGCTTTCAGGTGTGTAAATTCGCGCCTTGTTCTCGTGATTTTCGTAACCCAGAAACGTAATATCTTTGGCGGTGAGCCCAGGAGTAACTAATCCCTGGCTCGGACGTGTATATTGAGCATACGAGTCTCGCATTTCTTCTGGGGAACTGAGCAACAACGGCGGGGGAAAAGAGTCCGAAAACTGTTGTATTATGATATGTTAACCTGCTGTGTCTTCATCAAAAGCTTTGCGAGGATGTGTATCAGTCACTCACTTGCATCCACTCTGGATCTGAGATCGTCATTCCCGCCGGTCTGTGAAAGTGGGATGGCATTTTTGGAAGATTTGTCCATGAAATAACGGGGATGCTGGTGGCTTATTCCAAAGATAAAAGAAGGATCAGTCAAATGGAGAAAAAATACAGAAATGAGAATAGGTCATAATGACTGATACTTACGGGGAGTTGATATGAAATAAATAATCCACTAACTCATTGAATTGTGGAGAAGTACCGTCGTATCTCGACACATTCGCACACCTTAGCTTCTCCACAATATTGCGTTCAGTGAATTGGTTCATTGGACTTTCTCTATTTATGGAAGAAATCCAGATAAATGGAGCCACTAAGGTGTGCGAATGTGTCGAGATTCTGCGGTAAGCTGGCATTATTGTGTACACCAATACTCGAAGACGTTGCAGGCTCGTTCGGGCTGTCGGACATTTCAACGGGGTGTCGGCAAGCTAGAGTTGTCCGAGCATTTGCGCCAAAGCCGCATGAAGCTGGTTTAAACTCATCCTTTTGGGTTACCCGCTGATTAGTGGGTGGGCCACCATGGAGCAACTTTCGGACAAGCCTATGCTAGCCCACTTAACGGTCGATAGCCACCACGCTTTCATGTTTCACAAAGGCAAGTACAAGGGAAAAAACATATATTCGCATTATACAAGACCAGAACGGTCCGAAAAGGCGGTCCGTAGCCATTTAAACGGACCGATATTCGGACCGCCTTTCTATTAGCCTATCTGGCAGACATAAGTACACATGATCTTTTACCTCTCCTTACTACCATATCGCGAACAAACAGCTATACACAAAGATCACATCCATATCACGATGGCTATTAAATCAACTGAGGACTCCTCTGGCTCGGCCCAATTTGAGGGCATCACATTCCAACCTCCAAGTCACGCTTCCACTCGCCCTGGGAATCTGTATACGGAAAATGTCACAGACGAGTATCACTGCGACAGTGGGAGCGGTTACCACATTCCCTTGGTTACTTATGCCTCTCCGAGAAACCGTCGACTGAAAGTCTTGACCATCGGTACAGGCATCTCAGGCATTATGCTGGCCTACAACATTGAGAAGCATTGCTCTAATGTCGAACATGTTATATATGAGAAGAACTCAGACATTGGAGGAACTTGGGTGCGAAGGGTCTCTGGTCCACAACATTAGAGACTATACTGATGATGCTGCTAAATAGTTCCAAAATCGGTACCCGAATGCCGCATGTGACTCTCCGAGTTGTACATACCAGCTCAACTTTGCGTTGAACCCAGGTAAGGCATACCCTTTCTCGCATCCTTGGAACATATCACTCAACGCCAGATCGGTAAATGGACTCAAACTGAAAATGGTATACATAGATTGGCCCGAGTTCTATTCCGGATCTGAGAGTATCCATGCGTATTTGACAAAGGTTGTGGATAAACTGGACTTGAGAAAGTACATGGTATTTGGCTCGGAAGTTGTGGGCGCCCGCTTCGAAGAGGAGAAGGGTGTGTGGCACGTCACTATCCGACAGAAGCTTTCGGATGGCTCTACCATAGAGTTTGTTGACGATTGTGACTTACTTCTCGGAGCAATCGGTATTCTTGACCGATGGGATTATCCCAAGATCCCGGGGATCGACACCTTCAAAGGCCGCGTCATTCATTCCGCAGGGTAAGTTTTCTAGTTTGAACTCCGATCATCTTTCTTGAGTATCTAAGCTAAACAATGGATTTTGTGTAGATGGGATAAGGCCTATACAGCTGATGCCTGGAAGAAAGACAATGTTGTTGTGATTGGTTCTGGGGCTACTAGCCTCCAGATCGTAGCCGGCATGCAGCCGCAAGCCAAACACATGGATGTCTTCGTTCGTACACCTTTGTGGTTTCTTCCACATGATCTTGCTGGATCAGATTCACCCTGGAAACCTCAAGGGTATCGCTGTATGTGTTTGGAATCCGCCTGGAACTTTCGCATCTCTTTGGACTTCTTTTTCTAACGAGTGAGGAGCACAGATACTGAAGCCGAGAAGGATACTATGAGAAAAGACCAGACTGCATTGCTACAGCAAACTAAGGTTGTTGAAAATCAAGCCATGATGGTGTGTTGAAATAGAAGCTTTCTTTTAGTTAGAAGGATTCGAATTAACTAAATTCTATAGGTCTTCCATTTTATGGTCAAATATTCGCCCATGTACAAAATGATCAACCAGGTGAGTCAGCAATGTATGTGAATGTATCGATGGCCATTTTTACTGAGAGGTATGACTTTTAATGTTTAGTCACTACGCGAAAAACTCAAGACGATGATTAAAGATGATGACCTGCGAAACGGCTTCACGCCTAGATTTAGTGTTGGATGCCGACGTATCGCAGCAGGAGATCAATACGTGGAAGCGTAAGAAAAACTTCATTCGCAGGAATTGTTTTGCCGATCACTAACAGACCAAAAATTTAGAATCCAACAGCCAAATGTGAAGGTCCATTTCACAGGCGTCTCCAAGATCACACCGGACGGTGTGGTAAGTGACAAGGGGGAGCTTACTCCCTGCGATACCATCGTCTGTGCTACTGGCTTTGGTAAGAAACCCCTCTTCTCATATTAGACGAGTCATACTTTGTGTAAATGACAGTCTTTGGTCGACCGAACAATGTTTTGACCCAACTTAGATGTATCGTACCGCCCAAGATTCCCACTGGTGGGGCTTGATGGCACAGATTTGCGAAAGAAATGGGAACGTTTCCCAAAAGCATACCTCGGTGTGAGTCTTTTCCGAGCTGATATGAGGACTAGACTCTAGATGTTCTGACAAATTAACAACAGCTGGCCTGTCCCGAAATTCCGAACTATATCAGTGCGTTTCTGGCTTCAAGTATTTAGAGATCAATTCTTTAACTTACGACAAACAGCATACATCGGACCGAATTGGCCCGTGGAGAACGGAAGCGTCGTGGGTACGTTGTGGCATTTGAGCCTCGCGATCCTTCTGAGCTAACACTCCTTTTCGCTAGGCCCTTTGACTGCCGTGATTGATTACACGATCAAGATCATTCACAAAATGCAGACCGAGAACATCAAATACTGGGTCCCAAAGCAGTCTGTCACCGACGAGTTCAACGCACATGCCGATGCGTGGTTTAAAGGCACCGTGTGGGAGGAAGACTGCAACGCATGGTGTGAGTATTGCCACGATATTTTCCATTGAACATATGATATTGGAGACACGGGCTGATTCATCGAAAATTTGGCAGACAAGGATCGCAAAACCGGTCGTGTGAATGCCGTTTGGCCAGGCAGTGCTCTCCATTACATGGAAATTATCAAGCAGCCTCGCTATGAAGATTTTGACATAACTTACCACAATCCGGTACTGACCTTATTTTGTGAGACACCTTATGGGCCGTGAGACTGATTCTTTTTAGCAAAACCGATTCGCATTTTTCGGCAATGGATATACTGCCACTGATCTTGACTTTTCTCCCAGCGCCGACCGATCCTCTCACTTCAGTCTGGATAGGCTGGATTCTAGATTTTACCAGTGAGCTAGATTGAGAAAGAGAAGCGGCGCCTACGGGCCAGGCCTGACGGGCCATAGAGGGCGAGTTGCCACGAACCAAGGGGGGCGATGAGCTCAAAAACAATTTCCCGAGCTGAACTTGGCGAAGGTTCTGGCTCGCAAAACTAGCATATGCGTTGTCTATTCTTCTGCTAGTTTAGCTTTCTCAATCCTGCGGTCGTACGGTGAACGCACAGAGTCGCATGCATAGGCTTTGGGTTGAATTTAAATTTAGGCACCGTGCTCCAGGTCCAGGTCCATGCATGAATCGCAGAATCTACAAATCTCGCATCCCATGAAATCGCGAAACAGGCCTCTAGTTACTGGGTGATAGCATAAGTAGTATCAGATTAAAAATGTCCATTATTCTTAAATCTTCTTCCTGTTGGCGATGGTGTTTGAAGATTCCTTGAAGATAGACTTTGTCGATGCTAGGAGAGTGGGAACTGGGCCTCGTCACCGCCCTATATTTAGTATTTCACCAAGAAAGATAGTGCATGAGCTACCAAGTAGTGGAGACCATGACGAAGCGCCCTTGAGGTCTGTCTCAAAACATGTGACAGAAGCGGGGACCACACGGCAGCCAGTCCTTCCCCTGACAGATGGGTCCTTGACGCCTTCGTCAAGTTGCGGTCGCTAACCTTTGACTCCGTTTGTCTATTAGCCTAGTGTTCTGGAAGCTTGACCGTTATTCGAAGCTAGGAGTTATTTCGGATCTTGCACCCCTGGCTAAAGCGGGCCTGGTCTAAGCTGAACATTTCGCCGAGATAGCAAAGGTAATCGCGGAAACATTCCCCTTCTGCTAACTAAGTTGACTAGGCTCCGCTTTGGCCTCCACCTGTCATCTGAGGAGGCGGGGCCAAAGGCAGCCCGAGTGGAGAAGCTCCGAGGTTCACAATGAACGAAATGATGCATAATGAGTCATTCCTGCTTGACCACATTTGTATGCGTGAGCCAAAGCACAATGAGCCAATCAGAGTGAAATAGTGTCATTACAAGAAACACCATGAATTATATAACCATTGACGGCTACTTTATATGAAGGATTCAATTTCAAATTATTTCAAAACGTTCCCGCGTATCCCTCTTCACCACGTCGTTTTACTTCATCACTTACTTTAATAACTAGAAAATGACAAACTCAATCACGGTCGGCGTTATTGGTGCAACGGGCAACACCGGCCGTTCTGTTGTCAAAGGCCTAATTGCCTCGCGGACTCATTTTGTATGTTATATGCTTGATAAGGCAGATACGATTTCTGGTGGCGTTTTCTAATGTATTGGCAGGATATCACGTCTTTTACCCGAGTCGTCTCAATTGATAGCCAGGCCAATAAAGACTTGAGAGAAAAAGGTGTTCACATCGTGGGGTATGATCTTGCTGGTCCCAAGGAGATTCTGGTAAATGCCTTGAAAGGGATCGATGTCCTCGTCTCTTGTATCACCTGGGAGCATCTGCAGGACCAGATGCCCTGGATTGAGGCGGCAAAGGAGGCTGGTGTAAAGCGCTTTGTGCCTTCAGAATGGGTTGGCCCTGCAACAAGGGGCGTTATTGATATCAAAGACAAGGTACATCGCATTTTACTTTCCAATATGAACTTGATGGCAGAGGACTGTTGGCTGAATTTTTAAAACAGAAACTCGAAGTTCTTGGTGCGATTCAAAGAGCTCGTCTGCCATACACAATCATTGACGTTGGCTGCTATTACCAAGTTTTTGTCCCCAAGGTCCCGTCCGGCAAGTCAGATCATGCACACTCGATATACATTGACCATCGAATTGTTGGAGATGGAAACCAGGAATTTGGCTTGACAGATATTGGAGATATTGGTGAATATGTTGCTCAAATAATTGCGGATCCTCGAACCTTGAACAGACATGTATTCGTGTACACCGAGGTACTAAGCATGAACGGCATTTGGGATACCATGGCCAAGGCGAGCCGAGAGACCCCGCCGAAGGATTATGTAAGTCGACTACTTCAAGTCTGTTCGGTGATGAAATCTCTTGCTAACTTTAGTCTTTTAGGTATCAGAAGCGGAGATCAGGGAAATTATTGAAGTGTGCGGGAAGAAGCTCCGTGCAAGTTCTGAGAGTGCCCATCATCCCAGCAACATTATGGACACTGCAAACTACAACATGGGCCAATACCGCATCTCTTGGTGCTTACGGGGTGATAACACTCCAGAATATGCCGACTATCTTGGATACCTGGATTTTTGGAAGTTGTTTCCGGAGTATCCAAAAGCTAGGAGCTTGGAGGCATTCTTCAAACACGTTCTCAGTGGTGCGCCACCTGCCTAAACAGAGACGGTTTTAGAAAATATCGGTTTGTTGATTTTCTGAGGCTTTTGATAGAAAGAAATACTAAGGTATAATGAAGAACCACACGTGTTCTTTGGTCCCATATCTTACAACAAATGCTCTCCACAGCAATAATCGAAGAATTCTGGCTTTCTCCGGAGGCCACTGGTAGACAAGATTAGTGTTCAGCACAACCTTTTATTCTTTGAATTTTATCTTGCTAAAGCAACAGCCAACTCAATACTGCGTCCTGTAAAACATAACCTTGATGCACTCGTGATATCGTACACGAAAACCTTATCGCATCCAACCCGATATTTAAATGGCCTTACCTGCTGAGCCCCCCCACATTCCATTGCACGCTCTCCAGTATACCTCCTGCACATTTCTTTACTCCTAAACTAAGCATTTCGTATTAACATGAGGGTCGCTTCAATCATTCTTGTCTTCTCTGGCATTACTGCCTATGCCGCCAATGTCCCAAAATGTGCCGTATGCCAACGCCCACCTTACTTACCAATGGCTCACTTATGCTGACCAAAAAAATGCATAGCAATCTTGTCTTAATAAATCTGCCCCAAAGGTCGGTTGTTCTGGGACAGATTACGGTTGCTTGTGCAAAAATATGTCAAAGATTGAAGGAGACGTAACTGCTTGCGCATTGGCTGACTGTGGAAGCGATGATGTCGCAAAAGCAGCTTCTCTTGTGAAAACCATCTGCTGAGTTCAGGACGAGAAAATTCCTTTTTTTTAAGGCAATGAAATTTGAGCGCAGTCTCTCAAGATACATTTGGTCATGTTGGGACGAAAGATGGGTCATAAACTCCGAATTTGCTGGCACTGAACGAGGGTCACCACAAGCCCGCTAGGGTCTTCCCCATTAGCAATAATCTGTTATCCCATTGATTGTCTCAGGTAGTTCCTATGGAGAGAGGGATATGATACGGGATAACTACTTATTCTGTCACGGGCTGATTATTCAATTGTCTGGGCCGACGAATTCTCCACTTCGTTTACAACTTGACGAGCCCAACGCTTGCAATCAGACATCCTAATGTGGTAGATAAATGTCGGTTTCGCCTTCAATCCTGTGTCACATCCACCTTTGACGTTAGAAATGTAAGAGCGGCAATGACAGCAGCTTCAGTTCCAGTCCTCAATGTTGGCTGGATGACCGGCCCAAAGAATGGGCTATGATTGGATGGTATGCTATCCAGGCGGCCCTCTGCTTGACGCAAATCGAAATCTGTAGGGTCATGTCCACCAAAAAACCAAAAACAGTACGGACGGTTGATAGGGATGGCAAGATTGTTGAAGTCCTCACTGGCAGGTATAAGCTGCAAATTTGGGTTGTGATTGTCGCCAAAGTGGGCGCTGAAACTTGTGTTGATTCGGGCGGTGACTGTGTCATCGTTCAGAATCGTCGACGTTGTAAATGTTGGTTGAAACACAGGTTCTTTTGGGCTGTTTGAGGCTGCGCATTCCATTCGGACAATTCTCTTGATGGCATCGAGAATGACCTGCCGCCATTCAGGGCTGACGCTGCGTGTGTTGACTTTGAGAGTTGCCCGATCGCTGATGATGTTCTCAGCAGTTCCCGCATTCAATGCGCCGACGGTCACCACTGCGAGCTCTCCTGGCGGTATTTCGCGACTAACTATGCCTTGCAAGCGAATGACAATGTGGCTTGCCAGTAGCACCGGATCGACTGTATACTGCGGGCTGCTACCATGACCACCACGCCCGAAAACAGTGATGTTCATGCCATCGGTGGCGGTCATTATGGGACCCGGCCTTACCGCAACCGTTCCAGCTTTGCCCCAATAGACATGCTGGCCAAGCACGACATCAGGAATCGGACACCCAAATGTGGTGTATAATCCAGCGTCTACCATGGCCTTTGCCCCAGAGGCCTTTTCCTCGGCTGGTTGGAAAAGCACGACAAGTGTGCCTGACCACAAAGACCGACACGATAAAAGCAAATCCAAGGCAGCCAAAAGCGCAGCCACATGCATATCGTGCCCACATGCATGCATCACTGGTTGTACAGTACCATGCTCATCCCTAGACTCTTTGGTACAAGCATATTCGAATCCAGTCAATTCCTTTACGGGCAGACCATCCATGTCCGCCCTGAACAGAACTGTTTGCCCAGGTCCGTTCTCAAGGACGGCAAAAAGGCCATGGCCTCCGACACCCGTTTGAACTCTGAGATCCGTCGATAGACTATGCAAAACCTCGGCGATCTTGGCTGCTGTCTCAACTTCTTGCCATGAGAGTTCGGCATTGGCATGGAAGTGTCGGTAGAGCTTGTCGTAAGTGTGGTATTCTAGGTGATGTTGCTGCAGGATTGACTCGATTGGAGAGCTCATGATGGAATCTGTACTATCTGCTTGTTATTGATCGAACGCGAATATGCTAGACTGTGTACACAGGCCTGTTTCTTCCAACATTTACCACAACTTGGAAGTACTCTGCTACCTTTATCGGGTTTAATGATCTTTGCCAGGTCTCTTCTTTTGGCTTTCCTAGTGTGGTAATCTCTCGACCAATTTGCTGGAGGAACAGAACCTATAGATTGCAATACAAATATGGCATGGAGAGCTAAAGTTGTTCTAAAATAATAGGCACTGCCTGAGAAGCACGTGGGTAGGTCTGAGTGGGAGCAAAATAGCGAGGTCTGATGGTATGACCGGCAAAGTCTTCATGTTGCTTGAAGTGCGGGGAGTATGTCAGTGAGACGGAGCTAGCCGATATTGCTTGCCATATTGTTTTGGTGGTCATGTGCCCACATTTTTGCATCTTGACAAGTAAGTAAACCTCGGCTCTGTCTGGTTTGCGAGCTTCTCTACATGCAGCCCATGATACTTGCAGGTGGGGTAATAGCCGATCGCACGATGGCGGAGCTGTTTCCCGGTTTAGGATAACCGATGTGAATATCCTCGACAGTTAGAATCCTTACAATGCGTAATGAGTAGGGGCACTAGCCAACTCATGGATACTACGTTTGGCTAAATTATGGCACTGTGTCCTTGTTGGTTGGTCACAGTCATTCAACAAGGGTGAAAGTGCTACGCGTATTCATCAAATCTCGATCCTTTCCGTTCTTGTTATCCCTGGTAACTCGACATTAAACCGGCGTGGAATTAAATGGAGGTCGCCAACTATTGACGGGTCCGTCGTGTGTGCTTCAATGCGGGGTAGAATCCTTGAATGAAGAATGTTGATGTCGAAGCAAATCGCTCATCAATGCCAACAATGGATTTGCCTAAATGGGACAACGAATGCGCCGCCTGACTCCTTTCGGGATGGCTCCACTCAAGAGGCAAATGAGGTCTATTGACGAATGCATGTACGAGTATGATGACGATAGTCGTTTTATCTTTTAATGATGGAAAATTTAACCAACTGAGCATTCATTGGCAAACAGTCCCTTTGGTCCGCGTCTCCAAAGACTCGAGTACGTTGCGCCATGCTTTTGCTCACGTTAGCCTGTCTCGTAGCGACAGTCGAGGCAGCCGTGGGTGGGTTCAGGATTCACGAGGTTCCCAAGAGCATTTGTAACGATACCGCCACCAATCATGCTGGGTTCTATGACTTTGGTAAGCTTTGATGATGGATCAACACTATTCAGTTACTGACAATACTGTTTGCAGCGCAAGATAGAAAGCACCTCTTCTTCTGGGTTGCAGAAAGCCGCAATGATGCAACGAACGATCCAATTATTCTCTGGATGAGCGGCGGCCCAGGAGCTGCATCTGTGGGTGTCGGGCTCTTTGAGGAAATTGGCTCATGCATAATGGAAAGTACCAACGGCTTGAAATTCAATCCTAATGCTTGGAATAATAGAGCCACGGTGATTGCAGTCGAGTAAGTAAGCTCTACAATTGACTCAAAATTCTATCTATTGTTAGGGCTTACTGACATGTGTTGGAATAAAGTCAACCGGTCAACGTAGGGTTTTCCTATGCTGATCGCCCAGTGCATAGTCTCGATGAGGCGATGGAGGACATGTACCAGTTCCTCGCTTCATTTTTCGAGCGCTTCCCGCATCTAGCCGAAAATGATTTCTACATTTTTGGGGAATCTTATGGCGGCACCTGGGTTCCTGCTCTCGCGCGCAAAATTCATCAAAGACAGTCAAGTGCAATGGCAGTTGTTGTTCAATCCACATCAAGCGCTGCGAGGAGACGAATAAATCTCAAAGGCGTCGGATTAGGCAATGCGCAAATGTCGCAAGAACTCCAGTGGCAGGGGTTTTACGCCAGTGGATGCGCTGGCCCAGAACCTCTCTTCAATGAAAGCTCTTGTGCTGTCATTGAGCAGCACCTACCTGAGTGCGTCCGGTTGATGAGGGCGTGCGCCTCATCAGATCGCGATCAGGTCGTTTGCAGCAACATTTTACAGTATTGCCGAGAGCGCAGCGTATTCTTCATCTTTGACGCACGTCGAAATCCATACGACGTTCGCATGCCTTGTGATGGGACCGACTGTTATCCACAAATGCACTGGATAGAAAACTATCTGAACACTCCAGACACGAAAGCGCAGCTACGTGTCGACCAGGACCTAAGCTATAATATAATTGATATGGAGCTAAATCAGCAATTCGCCGATACAGGTCAGCAGTTGTTTGACTCTTCGCCATGGGTTGAAGAACTACTCGATCAGGTAAGTAGCTTTCATAACCCGTATGGAGTGACAAGCGCATAAGCTGATATGATCTCTCTTCAGAACTATAGAGTTTTAATTTATGCTGGAGACAAAGACTGGTTTTGCAATGTCGATGGGATGAGGAATCTGGTTCACAACCTTCAGTGGCAACACCAACCTGCCTTTCAAGCGACAGAATTACGGCCATGGGGAAATGTTGGAAAGAAGGCCGGGTTGCTCAAGCAGTACGGAAATCTTACATATGTCGAGATAGCAAATGCTGGTCATATGGTCCCGACGGATCAACCCGAAGCTGCGATACTGCTTGTGGAGTCTTGGATAGGAGATGTGGATTTGCCGTCAGTGGTATGAGATAATCATCATAAAATGACACTGTCATTCCCAAAATGGATCCAGATGAGTCTAGAACGAATGCTTTCGCCTGAGGATCAACATGGGTCTTGGATACAAATCTAGCTCTGCCGGTGGTACAGCAATGGGAAGCAGGTGATGTGACATGTCTTAGTCTTCGCTTGCCATGCACTTGAGTAGCCTCAGTTCGTAACACCACATCAGCAACTATGTAACCACCTCCAACAATAAATCGTGCATGTGATAGGACGAAGGGAGGTGCATGTCACGCCCATCCCGTGAGCCAAGATATGAATGGCTCATTTCTCTGAACGAAATCGATCAAGATAGACAGTAGCAATTTTTTACCTTGTTTGGTTTATCAAGTTGACCCCATGGCAAGGTTTAGTGCACTCAGGCTAATGCAGGCCTAGACCCGGGGGATTTCCGCGGCAGATAAGACTGTCCAGCTGCTACGTTGGGGCTGACCACTAATTTGCGGGGTTGATAGCAGGGCGGGGTCAGTACTGGTCTGCTGAATAGTGGTAACATTCGCACCCCTTCATAAGAGATAGATAAATGAAATCTATTAAACTTGCAAATGCGGCCATTTATTTTAGTTTTAATTGTCCTCTTCAGTGCAGTCCAGCTCCAAGTAGTGAAAAACGAGGGGGCTGACCCAATTCTTTTACAGACTCAGACTACCTGTCTTATTACTTGTGCTATACGTATCTCTCCATCCAATGCCCAAAGGCGAGCATGACACAGGAGAGGTTATGGCCGAGGCCAAACAAACCCCTACCGTGAACGACGAAACCGTTTCCTTGAAAATTGAAGCCGAAGAAGCACAGAATGAGGAGGATCTATTCCACCCTCTTACCGGCCTTACGCCTTATGATGGCGCGCGCATCTTGACTTTCCGAGCTGTGCTAACGGGTGCTCTTCTGGGGTCATTAATAGCGATTTCCAACATTTACCTGGGTAAGACTTCTTACGGAATTGTAAATGCATCATTAGGTCTAACAGACGGGTTTTAGGGCTGAAAACTGGCTTGGGTGCCGACGGAACCATGTTCTCGTCCATCTTTGGTTTCGCCATTCTGAAGGGTATCGAAAAGTCAAAGGTACGTCGACAAGAACTCTGGATCTACTGAGTATCCCCTTCTCTGACATTTTTACTATTATGTTGCAGTTGCCTCTTGTGTCCGGGTACTTTGGTCCTCACGAGAACAACATTGTCCAAGCAACAGCACTTGGCACAATAGGCGTCGGCTTCATGTTTATCAGCGGCGTCCCTGCCATGTATCAGCTGGGCCTCCTTAGCAACAATGTTGCAGATGACTATCCTAGATTAATCTGCTTCACCGTAGTGGCTGGATTCTGGGGGCTGGGGTTCAGTCCCGCCCTACGCAGCATGTTTATTCTGAGGCTCGCGCGCCCACTCAGTCTCACATTTCCCTCTGGAACTGCTGCAGCAATCACCATTCGCACTCTTCATTCAGCTCAAGATGGAGGAAATAGCACGAAGCATAACCTGAGAGTGATGCTGTCTGTTTTCTCTGGCTCCATGATATGGTCTGTTGGCACTTCCTACGCTCCGGGTATCTTGTACACCTGGAACCCCTTTTGGTGGATATACAAGTGGGGAGGTAAAGGGGCTATTGATGCTGTCAGCTGGGGCTGGCTGTCGTGGTCTTGGTCGCCTGCTTATTTCTCAATCGGCATGTTGATTGACACCAACGCGGCACTATCTATGCTCCTCGGCACTGTCCTCGCATGGGGTATTCTTGGTCCCATCACCGTCGCTACTGGAGCCACGGTTGGGATTGTAGGATATAATCCCAAATACCCTGATCTGGTTACTTACAATGCATTCGACCCCACCGCCTTTGCTACAACACCGTCTCCCCGTTATTGGGTCTTGTTCCCCGCCGTCTTTATGATGCTGGCCGTGTCCCTCACCAGCATTCTGCTTGAGTCCAAAAAGATATTTGGCCAGATGGAATATGGAAGCAAGCTACTGAGGAAGCTTTTTAGGCGCCATGAGTCTTCCGCAATGCAAACTCGTAGCGCTACCGAAGAGAGCGAGATGGAGCGCCTCGACGAAGCTGGAGCAAAGTGGCCAGTTCGATGGTGGGAATGGGCCTCGGTGTCTGTAATATTCACCGTAATTGGCCTGGCCTCGCTCAAATACACATTCGGTATCACGCCAGAGTATGTGATTCTCACCATGGTTCTTGGCTTCCTATGGTCGTTTGTTTCCATTCAGGTGTTTGGCGCCTCGGGCAACAGTCCAACCACAACCGTCGCCAAAGGGACTCAATTCATCACCGGCGCCATTCTCCGAGACCAAGTCACCAGCATCGGTGTCTCGCAAGCCGGCCTGACTAACCTCGGTACTGCTGGACTGTCGGCCGCTGCCTCGCAACAGGCTACTGAGCTGATACAGGACTTCCGAACTGGATTTCTTTTGGGAACACCGCCTCGCTATCAGTGGTACGCACAGATGATTGGTACCTTAACAGCCGTCTTTATATCCCCGGGTGTGTTTGTTTTGTTCTCCAAGGCATTCCCTTGCATTTTGGACGCCACGGCGACGACTTGTACCTTTGCTACCCCTGCTGTGAGCACCTGGCGCGTCGTGACTCAGGCCATGCTGTCGCCCACTTTTCCCATGTCGCGGTCCAGCTGGATCTTCACAATCATTCTGTCTGCTCTTGGATTCGGATGCACGGTTTTGAGATGGTGGCTGTTCCGCCAAACCAAGCTCCGGGGCTACGCCAAGTTCATACCAAACATGTCGCTTGTTGGGTTGATGATGTGTATTCCAGGTTCCACCGTCAGTGTTAGTTTTGCCATTGGCAATCTCATAGCTCGTAGCTGGAAAAGGTACTCTCCAAAGTCTTTTGAGAAAAGTTTCTATCCTGTTGCCGCAGGTGGTGCGGCCGGAGAGGGCATCGGCTATGTCATCATTAGCATACTGCAGATCGCTGGCGTCGCCGGTCCTACGTATTATGGCACCACGCTTGGCTGCGTGGCTGATTCCTGCTAAGAGTTGTGGTGAAATGAGATAATTTGTAAGACCGACAGGAAGTCATTTCAAATAGTTTAGTTGGCTTATGACAATATTGACACGTATTCACTCTTCATAAAATTATCATAGTAACATGCCATTATTTGGAGAGAAATGATTGGGAATGTGCCTTAACATGCAGACCACAATAGCCTAATCAAATTGTGAAAATATCCATTAATTAATCATGAACTCTCATACACCCCTATGAGTATGATCCTCTCCCAAAATTGCGAGCATAATAAATCTCCATCGACAAGTTGCATAATAAGGACTACAATTTTGTAAAACACGATCCTATAACTTAATTTATCATCTGCTAGGCATCAAGATCAGTCAGAATTATAATTCGCCCGGGGTGTTTTCCTGGTGAGAATCGGGCAAATAGCGCTTTGCCTCCGCCCCGTGCTTGAGCCACTTTTTCATTAATTCTCCGACGGCAACCGGTTGATCCATCGGGCTCATATGTCCCGCCTCATCAATAGTGACCAACATTAAGTTTCCCGTACTTTTGAATTGTCCTCCGACTGCTTTCTCTCCGTTGGGCTTATGAAAGGTCCATTCTTGAAACGATTGATGCTTGAAGTTTGCATGTCCGCTCCAGAGCAAGTCATTGTAGGAGCGGATAACCCCTTCGCTATTACTATTGATATTGTAAGTATAGTTCACTCTCCATCAACTGAAGGTCAACAGGTACATACACTACCACGTCATTGTTTCCATTGAGGACGATTATCGGGGTATCCTTGTGATCTAGGAGGCTCGCAATCTCACGTGTCGACGGCACGAAAACATCAGATTGGTTTGACCACTTTGCGTTCAAGTCCATGTTCACAACTTCGAAGTTGAATGGCTCTTGAAATCCTAGTGCGTTTTGCACTTTCTCAGTGTTCAGATAGTCCGCAACCTCTTGCATACCTGTGAAAATCAAGTCAGACCTTACTTATTAATGTCTTGCGGATACAAGGGAAGCCAAGAGTGTTTGAGGGATACCAAGCTAGAAAATTAGGGCCTGCCATACCAAGATGACCACACATGGGAGGATCAGTGCATCGTAGTCGGTCGTCGTAAGGGTTGCGTCCGCCCGGAACAACCTCATCCATGTACACCAAGTAGAGTTCCGTGCATTTCGTTAGAGCTTCCATGCAACTAGATTCATCATACATCAGGTCGCAGAGCCGTGCAACACGCTCACAGTCCACGTAAGTCTTCTCCATAGCAGCGCAAGCCGTCTCATTGAGGTGTCTGGGTGGCCTATCATCTATCGTTTCTGCGGAGCGGTGCACGCAGAGGTGGTCATAAAGGCCAGTAATGGTGTTAGGAAAGTTGACCATGGCATCGACAAGAATGAGGGAGTCAAATCTGCGGCGGGACATGGCAGCGTATACGGGGACATATTTGCCGCCGAAAGATTCTCCCGCAAAATGAATAGGGCGTCTTTTTAATTCTGGGAACAAGTCATTGAGGAACGTATCGAGAAACCTGGTGAAATCTGCACCACCCTCGACGAGATTGTCTGCCCACAACTTGGTATCGTTGGTTCCGGAAAAGCCAACACCAACAGGTTGACTGTATAAGGCAGCGGAATTAGTGTCTGAAATACGCAACCTTCTCATAGATGGTCCTTTACTTACTCGACGAATAACATATTTGCAAAGTTAGTCCAGCTCAAGTCATTCCTTATGGTCCCACCGGCACCACTGCCAACTTTGCAGGGCCCAATTTCATGAAACGCCCCAAGCAACGAAGATGCACCCGGGCCTCCGTTGAACCAAATCACCAGCGGAGCATCTTCTGGCCGATATCTACTCTCAAAATACCCTTCGTCTTGGTTAGAAAACATGCACAAGCAATTGTACAATTGCACTAGAGATACGTACAGTAAAATAGACCACGGCCCTCACCAACGCCAATGGTGCCGGTCCATTGTGCAGACCCTGCATCACAAATTGAGTCGTTCTGACGAATCTTGCTCAGAGTATCGACAGGGGTGGCTGAGTCAACACTCAGTTTTATCTGCGCATTAGTCACAGGTGAAGCCTTCGCTAAATATTCCACATAGCCTGCTAAGGCCACAAGGCGCAGGTACGCCTTCGACAAAAGCATCTCAATTGAACTGATTCGATGTGAATACACTGGTGGTAGAATGAACGAGTATCAAAGTCTTGTGGTGGGAGGAGTATAATAGAACTGGCAATAGTACACTTTGAAATGGCCCCTTGGGCGAAATAACAAACTCTGCAAATTGACAGAGCTCTCGCGGTGGGCGTTTTCTTGCACAGAAGGGAGTCACCAAGGTGTAGCGCGTTCCATGTCCCTATTTGGGCAAGCTTTGGCATGAGAGATTAGAAGAGGCTTATCCTCAGAGGATACGGATGAATCCCTGGGCAAGCAGCGTATCAATGCTACCTTCTCATTCTTTAGCCTTGATTTTCAGGAACCTTTGTTTAGGCCCACACATCATCACGCGATTGCAGGGTCCGAGTTTTCCTATTTAGGCACGGGGGTCCTAGCGAATCGGCGTGAGTTGTGTTCTCCACCACATTTTACGCGTCACAGGGGGAGCTACCCTAGAGCGCTAGAAAAGTAAGAACAGAAACAGCCACCACAACGTAGACACTCTTTAAACTTGGCCTTGAAATATTTGATTGATTTCTCAAATAAAAAGGCTGCTTGGTGCAGAGAGCAGCTCTGGTCAGAATCCTGACCTGATGGTGCAGAACGTGTAATATAGTATAGTTGGCCCTCGCCATTTCCCTACAGGTCTACAATTTCGGAATGCCTTCATACATTTATTCAGAATCTTGCATAATTTTCATATTTAGTAAAAGCAAAAAATATTTCTCAGTCTAGACCCAGTGCTTGTTTTCTCTAAAGTAGGATACAGAATAGGCCCCGAGCTTATAGATGACAAGCACTTAGATAGATTGCACAATCCTTCTTCAAACATAACCCTTCTGCTCGCATAGTTAAGCCGGAACCATCCAGGTCGACTAGCAAAAAAAGCCTGTTCCAGTCATGTTAGACAGAAATAAACGATGGAGGTGGGTACCAATCTTTGCAGTGTAAAAACTGAAGCCCAAGAGTGACAATGCATACCTTGCCTGGTTCAAGGAACACGCGATACTCCATCATGTGCTCCAAAAGCTTGAGCTCATTCGCCATACCACCGTCTTCCTTGGAATCTGTATCGTTAATCCACTCTGATAGGTCTATAAAGACAAAGAATCCAGCGTCAGGCCGTGAGTGTGGTATATTATTCGTCCTGAGGTAGTCCTCAACTGCCATTCTTCTTTTCTCAAGTTGGCCACGGAACTTTGGCAAATATTGAGTGTTGATATATTCAGTATCAGTCAAAAGCTTTGTCGCTAGGTTGGCACTGTATGATGTGACCCAACCGAACATACTATATCGGTTAGCAGTGAATGCGAATCTTTGGGATAACACAATTAGGTGATATAGTTCGTACCTCAGAGTTCTCATGGCGGTATAGACTTGCTCATTGAAAGTAACGAGAAAACCAAGACGCAAACCTCCCAACCCAAAATCCTGTGCATATATCCGATTAATAAGGTCAAACTGCAATTAAACCCAATTAGAAAGTGGCCTACCTTGCTTAGACCCCATAGGACGTGGACGTTTGGAGTGTTGGGGCCAAGTTCTAGACTCAAAACGCTGATGAAATTATTTCCTCCTGTTAGCGCATATATCTCATCCACGACAAGGTGAATGTGATGCTGAGCACAGAGTTGTGAGATGCGAATAAGTGTGTTAGAGTGGTAGCATCGACCAAGCGGATTCTCTGGGTTGGCCAATAGTATCATAGCAACGCGTTTACCGGAACTCTGTTGTTGCTCAATGGCCACCCGGAGGCGCTGGACCAATTCCGAGCCTTGTGTGGATGGCTCATCAAATCTCTCGATGTCATCACAGGGGACAGTGATGAGCTGAACCCCGTTTCTTGTGATTAGATCATGCGCAAACATCCCGTAACTTGGCGTGGGTAGAAGAACAACGTCCCCATCGTCGGCTAAATTGAATGTAAGGCTATCTAGGAGTGTTGTGACGCCATTGGCTGCCAACACATTGCTGGGTTTCACATGGCCTCCAAAGCTAAGACTGAGGAATTCTGCAACAGCTTGTAGAAGTTGGGGTGATCCCTGCGTATCGCCGTACTGAAGAGCTACCATAGGTTAGTCCATCATATCCCTCGTCTAGCGAATGGGGTCGAACTTGCTCATATTCATATCTTTCATGCTCATATTGGCCTTGATCCAAATTTCCAAATCATCCTGCATCAAATCGTTGATTGCCGAACCAAGGTCAACAATACCGCCTGGATTCGTCTTTGGGTGGTACCTGTCTGATTCCAACTTTCGACTGAGGTCGATCATGAGGTCTGGGCGGACATTTCGTTTGCCGCGGTGCGATGGCGGAAATGGGTTCATCGTTCTGGTCTTTTTCTGTGTGAACAGTAAGTCAGATGTAGGCTGCGAATGATTCGACAGTTCCTGGAGTGTTCTGAATGCCACCTATGTTTGAGCCACTATGATACAGGTGCTCTAGTACAAATGTACGATGATGCTAAACGCACCCGATTATTGAGCATGTGGAGAGCCTCGGTGGTGGGTCGATGCGGAGCATCCACAAGACTCCACGCAGCGTTTCCTAATCGGGAGCGAGAATGCGCTGCGTCAAGGCACGATGGACTGTACCATGCGTTACAGCTGTGTCCTGCAAGCTGCTGAGTTGGTGCGACTCGTCTTGAAAAAACAAATACAATGTCTTGGACTGTATCTAGGGTCATGCAAAATACTATTGGCATTTGAAATGCCATTGCCAACGATGGTGTCAGCACTTTTCGCCGCTTTTACGGTGCTACTGGTGGTGGCTGGTAAAGCTGCTGAGGCCTCCTCCTACAAGACAATTCATTCCCGCTTTAGCGATAACAGGATTCGTTTCAAGAGCTTCCCGGCTCATGATACATCGCTATGCAACAGCGGGGCTGCTCAACATACGGGATGGGCGGATATTGGAGACCGTCACCTGTTCTTTTGTACGTATTGTCATTCGAGAAGCTGCAGAGCATGTGGCTAACAGTGAAAAATCGATGTAGGGTTTCACGAGGCTCGAAAAAATAACAGAGACGCCCCTTTACTTATATGGCACCAAGGAGGACCTGGAGGCAGTTCATTACATGCAATGCTCTATGAGAATGGTCCCTGTAGTAGTGACGGGCCCAACAATACACGCTATAACGAATATTCATGGACGGAGGAATTCAACATGATCTTTCTCGACCAGCCCGCTGGAGTAGGCTATTCGTATGTGGACAATCCAAGCGACGAAACGAAATACCCCTCCCATACAGAAGAGTCTGCTTTAGACTCTGTCGCCTTTATCCGACTCTTGTACGAAGCATTCCCGCATCTGGCGCAAAACGACTTGCACCTGTCGGGCGAGTCTTTCGCTGGACGCTATGTCCCGGTTTTGGCGTCTTCTATTATCGAGTACAACCAATGGGTAGAAGGTGATGAGATTATCCCTCTGCGTTCAATCATGGTAGGCAACCCATGGTTGCACCCACCTATCCAGCTCCCCGGGATGTTTGACGTCAGCTGCTGGCCCTATCGACAATACCCGCCTCATCTCGAACCAAAGGACTGCAGGGACGTGCTCAGAATTCAGGACAGCTGCGAAGCCATGCTGGAAGCCTGCGCCAATGGGCCGAGGGATGCTATACTTTGCCAACAGCCCAAGGTCTTATGTGGCGAGCTGATGGGCATTTACATGAACTACACCAGGAGCATATATGACCGTCGGCGGCGACACTGCCCAGGGCCTGGGGACTGCTATCCAGATCTGACAGAGCCACTGGCGTATCTCAACTCTGATGAGGTTCTCAGAGACAAACTCGAGGTACCACAGCAGAGCGGTGGCCGGAAGAAGGGTTGGGATATGTCCAACAACCTCATAATGGAACGTTACGTATCATCGGGTGACATGTATACTTCGACCTTGCCGCACCTCAAAAAGATACTAGACTACACACGAAGCGACAAAATGTCCGCATTCGGGCCTGATGTCCGGCGCCCTGTCGATGTCATGTTTTATGCTGGGGTCACTGATATTATCTGCAATGCAGATAAAGTATTTGAATCATTACGCTCTGTGAAGTGGGCGGATCGCACCATTTTTCGGTCCCGTCCGTGGGAAGAGCTTCCCTGGAATGTCTCCAGCGGCGAAAGCGCTGGTAGGTTCAAGTCGGTGCCGAGTTTATGGTTCGTTGAGATGAACGAGGCCGGGCATATGGTATGCAGGAATTCCAAACTGTACTCTGGCTTTATTAGTGAAGAAAGACTAATGGTTACATCCAAACAGGTCCCTCATGACCAACCAGATTCAGCTCTGTCATTGGTTCGATTTTGGCTTGACCACATTCAAAATGGGGATAGAAACAAAGCCACCGGTTTGCACTTCATACAAGATACAGCTTCAGACCGCCGCAGGCTTGACGACAACTTTGACGAACTGTGATATTGCAACGTCTATTACTGCGCCAAATTCGCGGTGTAGATGACACTGGAATAATGCAGCTAGATGCAAGCAACATAAATTGATACATTACAATTGCATGAGAATATACTAAACTATCTGTGCGAGGAATGATGAATTTTGGCTATGCACAATCCACCACATAACACTGTCGAAAACTGCCCTTGCCATTATAGTCGCCGAAACCAGCGATTCTGTGGGTCGTGGCCTGTTTCCAATGCTCATGATGCTCATCAAAGTCTGAAATCATATAACGGATAGCCTTGCCGCGTAGCCTTTCATCTATTGCAAGCCTGAGCCAACTCTTGAGATAAGTCAGGTTTCGGAGACCGCTGTTCCCTCCACTCGTCTGAATCATACGCGGTATTAAGGCGTCTTGGATAGTCAATGTGATGTTGACGCCCTCAGACAGGAGCGCCGTCATCAGTAAGAGGGTATCGAAGCGGAATACACTAAATCGTTGATGTCGAATGTCCACGTGGTAGATGATGCCCAAAATGAGGCGACCCCAAGTCTCGGAGACAGATGCAGTGGCCGACCCATCTATTGCAGACTTCATGTAGTTGCATAGCATACGCGCGACGCAATACATGACGTAATCAATGGCTTTAGGCATGCTAGAGAATTTGTAGGTCATAAACGTCTCGAACGAAGGCCCTGAGACGAAGGCGCTGGCCGAACCAAGTTGTGGGGTCGGCAAGTCCGCATTCTCAAGACCACAATGCCACTCGTCAAGCTTGTGCGAATGCACCTCGCACTCATACATAATTTGGTCGCGGCTAATATTTGTTGCGTGATAGTCGCTGCTTTTGAATTGTTGCTCGTCACAATTTCTATGGAACGTAGACCGGAACCATTCATTGGCCTTCTTTGACGCGCTCTCTGTCTCGCGCGGCTGATCAGAAGTGAATGTTGATTCAATAGCATATCGCCCGTGAAGCTTCCATAAGTCGCCCAGGATTTCTCGAATTGCGAGCTGAGAATCCAGCCCGTTATATATCTCGTATGGATCGCTGGGGTAGGTGGACTTGCGTGTTGACGATGAGAAGTATCTCATGTCTTGCCGCAACATTCTCCACGCCTTGAAGAGTGCTGGCATTGATGAAGCGGCCAGTCGCAAATTGGAGGCTATCACGTCGAGACCTCGTACATGATTCTTAGCTCCGAGCGGAGATCCCACCTCAAGCTCGTGATATGCTAGAAGGAGTGTTGCGCCAGCCAATGGCTCGTCACCTGGTGTTTGGCCTTGTTTCAATTGCTCACTGATATGCTTAACGGCTTGATCATAGTAAAACCAGTCGTATCTCTCAGCATCCGTGTTTGAAGAATGACCGAGCGAGTGGTAACGGGCTGCGCTCAGGTGGCTTGCCGAGAGAGCCAGCACCGCAGCGCGGAAACAGCTGCTCTCAAAGAATGAGCTTGAGAATGAAATGTTTACTGGAAAGGAGGGCATGACACGTTGTTCAAAGTTGCGAACCAGGGACACTTCAAGAGATTGGGTAATCATGCAATCGGCGGCAGGATCTCCAAGAGATGCATTGTCGGCATGGGATGGGGGCGAGCTGTTTGACGAATGCGTGTCTGTGTGGTTGTGGAAATCGTTTTGGCCGAGTGGACGGTACATGACCGAAACTTGATTTTGGGTTTGTTGCTCAACGACGTCGTCATGCGATGCTTGTAAGGAATTGTTGGTGGCTGTTTCCTCAAGATAACTAGTAGCGTTGCGCACATCTGGTGTCGCGATGAGCAGCTCATCAGATTGAGGTGTCAATTGTGAAAACACTTGATCTGCAGCTCCGGCGTCTTGCCATGATCCTGGTGGCTGAGCAAGAAGTTGCAATAAATCGGCGTCTTGTGCATAAGAATTAGTTGGAGGGCTCAGCAAATTCCACTCAAGCTGGTCGTCGTCTCGAGGTATGCATTGTTGTTGGTCATCACCAATTGTAGTTGCACTTATCACGGTGATGCCAGGGTTGTGATCACTTTCCGTTGAGGGCACGTCTTGAAGCTCTTGAGATTCATTGGTCGCTTGCATCACATCTTCACGGGATACATTTTGCCCGTCCTTAGACGCATCCTCGCGTTGTAGAGCAGCCCACCTCGCAGCCTCAAACCGCTGCGAGGACGCAGCAGTCAGCTCTGACACGTCTTTGAAGGTGAAGGAGCGATTGTAGCCCCCGCACGAGATCCCACGCTGGACACAGGCTTGGCATTGTGGCCGAGCTTCATCACACTGCGTAGCTCTTAAAGTTAGCGACCTGAAAATAGTAGTGTAAGTGGATTTGCGATGGCTCAGCGTACTTTTCGCCTCCTTGACCTGCAGTTATGGCAACCCGTCCGCTTCCGCACAATGTCAGTCTTTTTCTGCCTCTTTGAGTAACGATTCATGGTGCGCCCGGTCGCAAATCAGTAACCGAGCGGATTCAAAATTGCTGAGAACGGACGGGTGAATGGTTTTCAGACGGTAAGAGCCACAGTCTGTTGCACGCAAGGGACAGCCCAGATGTCACACCACAAGGGTCGAAGGCGTGCCACTGTGCGACATGGCAGGCTTCCCCATCTGTTGCGGATATTGTCAAACCAAAGAGATAGCAGAGACGAGAAGAGCCGAGGCCCACTGCTATCATGAGCCGCCATGCCTAAACAGGAGCGTGGGAACGCCGACCAAGTGGATCCATCAGACTAACTCGAACCAGCAACTGGAATCCCTCCTCGTATTACTGTGCCTGGGCATAACACATCCAATTTTAATAAGGGCCTGTCGATGTCCTCGGTATGAGTGTAGGGCTGGCAATTGATGGGACTATTTATTAAAATTTGAAAAATCAGGCGTTGCAGTCAGTCCTTCTTGTTTTGGCAGTATTGTTGATTCGCGCATGGATAGAAATCAATTCTCAACGTAATCGTGCCGGAATTGTTGCGATTGTACGTGGCCGTTTAGCATTCGAATTTCCAACATTCATCATGTTGCAAGCAATCTTGCCGCTACAATTGAACCCAGGCGTTAGTTTTGCGGAAAGCCATGGATTATTCAAAGTCACAAATCTCGAGGATCCAAAATTAAGTGTTTCCGCAAGCCTTCCGGAGTAAGTTGTGACGGAACCCGATGAGACCAGTTAGAATTTTAACGACCTGCACAGACTTCTCTGCATTTTAGCACTATTTGGCCTCATATGCGGGGCCATTCTACAATCATTCTTCCCAGATATATCCCGGAAGCAGCGATTAAGATGGCGAACTTTACCTGTTGTACCTCTGGTTTGTAACACGGCTCGAAAGCTGAAGCCAACATGGACTAATACAAATTTGTGTAGATTCTTGAGTTTGTGATTGCTGCTTTGTTCGTCGAAACATTGACGGAGCAGCTTTCTCACAAAACCGAACGCGACAACTGCGTTGCTGTGATTATTCGTGCTGTAACGTGTGTTGCGGCATTATGGAACATGATATCCATCATACTCCAATGGCCATCGACGAACCGCGGAATATATCATTTTCTAAGCTGCATATCTTGGACCTGGATCTTAGAGAGTCATCCGTACTTTCTAAAAGCTGATTCCGTATCGCCTTGGATGTTTGCAGCGGCGTTTCTCGCGGATGTTTTCTATTCCCGGATTCCACCCACCCTTCCCCCAAATACTTTAGGGTTAAGCATCATGGAAAAGCTATCGTTCGCATGGATAAATCCTTTTGTTGAATATAAGGAAACCCTGCAGTCCGATCACCTACCCGACATTGGTATGCCGGCAAACTTTGAAACTTACTTGAATAGTTTCCGAGAGGCTTGCACGGAACAAGAAGGCACTGACGGAGATTGGAAACCCTTTTGGTGCTTTATTCTGAAAAACCACCGTTCCGAACTATTGACTAGTGGCACACTTCGGCTTCTTGATGATATGTCCAAGTTAAGCCTCCCGTTCCTCCTACGCGAGGTGCTAGAGGCTCCAAGCATCGGCAAGACCATGTTTCTATTCTGCACTCGTGTACTAGGAGCTTTATGTGGAAACTATAGCATCTACTGCCTGCGGAGGATAGCGGTAAAGTATAAGGCAATGTTATCCGCCGCATTGCAAGACAAGGCTTTGCAAATTGGTGACATAAAAAGCGGCGTTGCCGACACAATCACACTTGGGGAGGTGGACTCACAAACACTGTTTAGGGGTGCTCAGCAGCTTCATGACATATGGTCATTCCCTCTCCAAGTTGGTCTCTGTATGGGAGGTCTTGCATATCTATTACCATGGGAGGCAACAGTAGCCATATCTGTTGGTATTGTATGTCATGCCTGAATACAAGTCCACTTTCACTATTCGATGCTAACTATCCAAAAGATATGCATATACCCAGGAATTCGTTCCACGACAACCGGTATCGGGTACTGGATGCAAAAGAACTTTGCCGCCAAAGATTACCGTACAAAGCTGATAGGCGACATACTTCGGATAATCCAGTCCGTTAAAATGCAAGGCTGGGAGTCAAGTCTAGAGAAGGCTGTGGCCGAGAGACGTACAGTGGAACTACATTCGCTACAGGGAGTCGCTCTCTCCAATGCAACTCTGATCTGTCTCATGCAAGCCACGCCGGCTGTTTTAACCCTGACCGCTTTCGGCGTTGTAGTCTGGAAAGGGCTAGCACTGGATAACCAGTTGATATTTTCCAGTATCATGCTATTCACCATGCTGAACAACAGTCTCATGCAATTGTCCACGGTAGCTAGCACATTGCAAGCAATCAGAGTGTCGACAACTCGTATCCTCAAGTACATCAACTTGCCAGAGAGGAATATTGAAGGCTCAGTTAATCTGAAGAAGGAAGATTCTGGCACATTGTTCGAAATAGAGGACATTCACCTGGCCTGGCCTGATGCTTCAGCCGTCATTTTAGGAGGTCAGTTGGCAGTTGAAAGGGGCAAACTTACTGCAATTAGTGGCACGACGGGAGCAGGCAAGTCAACTCTGCTCATCTTTTTGTTTAGATGGTTGGAGAAGCTATGGCAACCCTCCGGCGAAATCCGCATCTCCTACATGGGCCAAACCCCTTTCTTAATTGGCGGTACGATCCGTGAGAATATTCTTTTCGGTCAGGCTTTTGACGCTGAGCGATATAATAATGTCATTGAAGCATGCTGTCTAAGACAAGATTTGCAAAGGCTCCCACGAGGGGATCGAACTGTTATCACGGGATCTGTGCCGCTTTCCGGAGGCCAGAAGGCTCGGATATGTCTCGCTAGGGCAGTCTATGTACGGGCTGATGTGTACATCCTTGACGACCCCTTCGCAGCTTTGGATGTCAAGGTCCAAGGTACTACAGCCCAGCTTCTGTTTGGAACGAATGGTCTCCTAGCATCTTCAACAGTAATCGTTTCGTCTCACAGTCCATTGTTACTCAAGGAGGCCTGTTCAGTCTATTTGCTGGAGCAAGGCACAATTATTCAAACGCCTCACGCCAGAACGGAGAGAGAGACCATCGAGCATGATTTAGGAGCTTCAGTAAGTTAATATACCTTTGATCGAAACTATTTATCCTTGTTTTCTTAACTCTTTGGGTAGTCGCAAACTCCAAAACAACTCGCACAGGAATCAGTTATGGAAATATTGGATTCTGAGGCAGTCATCCGAACTGTTCAAGGTGCTAATTCCAACACAACTACACGTTCAGTTGGCGAACCAAAGTCCTCCCGGCATCCTATCATATCATACATTATTTCAGCAAAGGCTTTTGGGTGGCCGTTGGCGACAGGACTTTTATTAGCTGGGCGATTTGCATCCGTCTACAGTACTTACGCACTCAAGAACTTAAGCACGCGCACCACAACTTCTTCCATTCTCGCTGGACTCGGCATCTTTGGCTTATTTTCCCTTTTCCAGGCAGCTTTCTTCTTTCTGTTTATTCTATCTCTATACAGATTCTGCATCATACCAGCTGCAGCCACTCTTCATGCGCATCTAATATCTGGAATCCTTAGAAAGGATCGGCGGTTTTTCGAGGTGACCAGAATAGGCGAGCTTCTTAACCTCTTCACCAACGATATATCCCGCATTGATGATTCCCTCAATGGATCTATCATTTCAATAGTTGCTCAGCTCGTCAACATTTGCATTGTGTTTGGCGTCTTGATCACATCCGTTCCTCTTAGCGCTACCTTCGTCCTTCCACTAGCACTGATCTGTGCCAAGCTACAGATGGCGTACATAAAAAGACTTCGCGACCTTCGTCAGCTGGATGCAAAATCGCGTACTCCACTTATTAATCATTTACAGGAAGCAGAAGACGGCCGATTTCTCTTTCGTGCACATGGCTGGATTGAGCAGCGCCTCACAGACTATCGCGAAATTATCCACACCAATCTTTGCGCACTGGTTCCCTTCTGCTGCATAGATATCTGGCTAGTGGTGAGACTGGAGATCATGTCTATAGCACTGCAAGCCCTTGCCTTGGTACTCCTCACCCGCTCTGTCGATGGTGGCACGCTTGGATTTGTCATGACCTACGTGTTTCAAATAACCACAAATTTGAGTGCACTGGCTCGAATGTCTTCTCAGCTAGAGGCCGATGCTGTGTCCATCAGCCGCGTAGATAGCTATGTTGGCGCCGCAGACAGTCATAGACTCACAGAGCCCGAAGATAAGTCTCCCGCACCACATGGGAGTACTCCTTCGGTGGATCTGAGCGCCACTTGGCCGCCACATGGGAGAATCGAATTTAACGAAGTGACTGCCAAATATAATAACACAGCACCCTCAAGTCTCACTTTGGTTAGCTTTGCTATCCAACCTGGAGAGAAGGTTGCCGTGGTGGGGCGGACCGGAGCAGGGAAATCATCCTTGATCATGTCCCTACTTGGATTAATGGAACAGAGAAGTGGCAGGGTTCTTATTGATGAAGTGGACATCTCAAATATAGACCCAACTCAATTACGACAATCTCTCGCCATGATACCGCAGCATCGAGGTGTTCTTCCAACTTCTTTGCGATGGAACATTGATCCATTCCAAGTATATACAGATGACGAGATATACGATGCATTGAATAAGTCCAAGGCTAGAGATGCTATCACCAATGTCGCGAAGCAGCATTCTCCAGACAGCCATGAATATTTCTCAATACTTGATCTACAATTGGACTTTAGGTAGATCATTTCCCCGCATTTTCAATGTTTGCCAATTATCTTTGACCAGCTCGACGCTAACATAACAATAGTCTCTCTGCTGGCGAACTTCAACTCTTAGCACTCACGCGCGTAATGCTGCGTAAGTCCAAGGTTGTTATACTGGACGAAGGTGAGAGACAGAGTGTACCAAAGTCACGAATCATTTTTCACTAACAATCCTGACTTTAGCAACATCGGGGTTAGACCCATTAACAGAGCTCTGGATTCATGAAAGCATATTTAAGCAGTTCCGGGATTCAACCGTCATTGCTGTTATGCACAAACTCGAGTTGACTGTCAGTTTCTCGTCCTATAATAAGGTCGCCTATACTTTGAAACCTAACATGACTTAGACCAAATACGACAAGGTTTTGGTGCTCTCTGATGGAAGGGTCGCAGAGTTTGACACTCCGGACGCTCTCTTGTCCCGGAAAAATGGAATGTACTCCTTAATGTGGGATGAGATGGGGTTGAAGAACAGGCACTAAGATGCGGGTGGAGGTATCAATAGTGGGGGACTAGGTTTAACTCGATGGCTTAAACGTACTAGAGTACTGGTAGTTTGTACAGCCGGCAGAATCTATCTATAAACGTACCTCCTCTTGGATGTGTTCAGAAGGGCAGCCTTCCCTAGGCTGACGAAATTAGCAAATTCTTAGTGTAGAGCATTTAAGTGGGACTTGGCGGAACACGTGAGTTCGACCGATGCTACTCGACCAATAATGCAACAGGGATGGGCGGCGTGAGCCCCCACTGGTACTTTCTCAGCGAGCCAAGTTCCTTTTCTCTCGTCCGGCCTCGCAAGTCATCAGCCGAAATAATACACCGAGGCCATGTTTGCTGGACCCGCAACGACATTTACTTTCTCTGAGTTAGAACTGATCCCTTACTGACTGGTAAAAGCTACAGCAGCGATCGCACCTTTTTCCTGGTCGACAGGAGGGCAAAATAACTGGCCCCTGTTCTGTTTACGATCGCTGTGGGAGTTTTATGGCGATGCTGACTCAGCCACCTTACAACCTGTTGGACAGTGGGATACCCCGCTTCAAGGCGCGCACGCGGATGAAGCAGGCCACGTGCCACACCCGTGCCTTGGCTCTAAAAATCCAGCATTGTTGCACTTCATCGGTAGTACTAGGTAAACTCTGCGCTGTAAAATGGGCATTTCAGGCTCACGCCAACAAGACGAGCCTTACCAACCATGCGAGTACAACGACGATAGTGAGATTCCGTTCGCGCCTGACGGCAATGCGCCCCTCATCGCGAATTCCGTCGAGAAGGTCAAGGGAACTTGGGGCAAGTTCAAGGGCCTAAAATGTGTCCGGAAGACAGTTACAGATACGGCTGACCCGGACCCAACGTCGCGCGAGTCCAAGAAACGCAAACTCGCGCAGGAAGCCAAGATTCTCCACTACGCCCGGCACCGGCATGTTGTCCAGCTCATTCACACGTATTTCGATACCCAAAATGAGGATGAAGTCAAGTTTGCCATAATCATGGACCGTGCAGATAGAAATCTTCAGGAATATCTCAAAGTTGGAAAACGCCCTGACAGACAGTGGTTCGGCTGTTTGATACATGCTGTGCACCATATCCATACCTTAGGCATTCGGCATCGAGATATCAAACCAACCAACTTGTTAATAAAAGAAGGCAGAGTTCTCTTAGCAGACTTTGGTATATCACAAATGGGTCTTGGGAAGACGATGCCTACCACCCACTGGTACCGGAACCCCTCGAGATCACGGGAGTACTGTGCTCCCGAGGTGGATAGAGGGAGCACTCGCGGCCGGTCAGCGGATGTCTTCTCTTTAGGAGCCGTTTTCCTCGAGATGCTTGTTACATATGTCTACCCCGAAGGCATTAGAGAACTTGACGATGTCTTGAGCAGTTCATCGAAGGAAAATACATCTTACGCTCAGAGTATTGATCAAGTTCATAAGTGGATAGACAAGCTTCATCCTGTTGGTTGGCAGAATGACGCTCTATCTGCCTGTCGGAGAATGCTGAGCCCAGATCGGGAGAAACGCCCTTTAGCCAAGGAACTGGACTCGTTATGGTCATTGCTGTCGGCCTCGGATCAGTCTTTGGCATGCAAATGTACCGTGGATCTGGTTTTGACAAAGAATGAAAAATTGGTTGACGCATGCAAGAAGGGCTCGGAAGATATCGCAAGGTCTTTGCTTAATGATGGAGCGGACGCTAACGCCATGAGTGCTATACATCATGCTGCTGAAAATGGGTCAAAGGCCATTGTACAACTCCTATTGGATCATGGTGCCGGTGTTGATAGTCCAAACCCCATTGGACAGACAGCACTTCATTGTGCTGCTAGAAGCGGTCGGGATGGTGTCGTTAAATTGCTCTTGGAGAGTGGTGCGTCTGTCAATGCCAAGGACGAGAATGACCAAACTGCGCTTCAAGGAGCAGCTGGACAGGGCTATGCAAGCATTGTCAGAATGCTGTTAGACTATGGGGCTGATGTAGACATGGAGGATCTTGATGGAGATACCGCCTTTCACTTCGCGGATAGAAGGGGTCACACTGCGATATTAGAGATGTTACAAGAACATAAAGAATCACTGGCATGGTGCAAATAAAAGTACTTCAAAGCCGAGTACCAATAAGCTATTAAGGAACAGCGTCCAAAAGCTTCAGCAAGAGCCATTGCTATGGGGAGATCGTATATAATTAATGGTTAGGGTTAGCGGTCGGAGCTTCCGCTTCAATTCTCATACCGAACACTCGGAAATGCTTTCACGATTCCTCTTTGAACTTTTCTTTTAAGTCTGTTCACATAGCTTTCAAATCAGAATCGATAGAATGCAATATATCCTAGCCGGCCAATCTACGAGACAAGCCAACCTTATTGCGATTATTTTATATCTTGTATATTATGATCCGTGGAGACAGCACGTTGTCGTTGGAAAGGTGCAGTTTATTCGATTGGATGTTTTGTTTAGAAATCCCGTTCCAAGTATGCAGGCCTTACCTAGGCAATTTCTATGTTCTAGTTGATCTATTATTGAAAATCACGGGTCACAACATAAGTACGGTGTAATTGCCATACTGGCTAATTAACGTAGGGATACCAACCTACATAAATGCAATGGACACTTAACGTATTGATTTATGCAATACGCATTGTGCGGCAATGTGTAATTAACGAACGATGCTCTAGTAAATATCTAGGCTGCACCCACTATATAATGGCCCATGGCCCAGTGGGCTATGACAGTGGATTGGGGGTTATGCACGATATCATGGGTAGTTGCTGTCCACAATACTTTCTCCTAAGGGTAAATAGACATCCCTAACCATGATATATTGATGAAGCTCTTTTCTTTAATTAATGGATATTGCTTTTAACTTCTCCACTACACGCTGGGTGAATGCTTCTTGAAGTTCAACCCCAACTATAGCACCTTGATCAGACTCCTCGGGGATACACATTCCCTCATCACCATGAGCCACAACACAGCATCTTACTGCCTGCCAGTATTTATCGCCAGCAATATTTCGAAGCTCTCGAAGAGGGTTCACACGCCCAAAAGGCGGAAATTTCTGCTCTTCTAGAAGCCAGCCACGAATACTGACACTCTGGCGAGGTGGTGCTGGCCACCTTTTCAAACATAGTATCTCGTGAAGTGGCTTCCAGTGCGCAATCTCAAGTAAAACCAGGCCCAGGCTATATATATCATAGGTTTTTCTAGAGTTCAACGCTCTTGGCACCTGATTTTGAATCCTGGGCCATCTATAAATGTCCCACTTTTCATCAGGAGTGCCGGTTGTTTCACTGATTTGGGGGCGCGAGTACTCAAAGCCCGAAATCGTAGGCTTCTCAATATCGTACGTGTCCCCTTCAAAAGCGAAGACGATGTTGTTACTGTTTATGCCTTTATGTATCCAGTTTGATGCGTGCAAGTACATTAGTGAGGAAGCCAACTTCCAGGCAAGCGAAATGCGTTGACCTAGGTATGGTTTGTATTCGTCCTGGCCTAGGATACTGTGTAGAGACCTTAGCGTAGTGTGCTCGCTTGATCCCTCAGGCATCCTATATATCCATCCGTAGTGCCTGTGATTTTCGTCTGCGTCGATGAATCCAACGCAAGTGGGTGAATATAGATGGGAAGGTTTTTTGTTGTGGAGCATTTCTGCAAGGGTCAAGGTCCGCAATCTAGTTTCTTTGTCTTGAACGGAACCTTCGGTAATCTTGGTGTCAATCTTCTTCCATTCAATCCAAACTTCGGTCTCAACATCTTTGTGGGTCAAGAGTCCCCGATGCCTGGCTGGTGGGGAGCCTTTTGCACTTTCTAGGACCCTGCTGGAAAAGTATTTCTCCAGTGATGCCGCTTCATAACACTTGACCTTTATTTGACCTTCTAGGTCTCCGAGTCCATTCTTAATCTTGAAATCTGCCCCGTTTTTTATCTTAACCAACATCATTTCCGAGATGCTACTGATCTCTTTGAGTAGCAAAAGATCTCGAATAGTCTCATTCTTTTCGTCTCGACCAGCTTTGTCTGCATTCGCAGTGTCTTGTTGGATCTTTGCTAAACTGTTGATCGCACTCAACAGGTTCTTGAGGTCATTTACATCGTCGCGAAGCAGAATCATTTCTCGATAGATCTGATCAGTGGTTTCTTGGATTTTACCCTGATGATAGTTCCCCATCAACTCGTGAATGCGCTCCACCAAGAAATGCAAATCTTTGAGCAATGCTTCGAAGACCTCTTTGTCTACCATGACCCAACGAATTCTCGACGGATGTGCAACAATCTCCATGGCGTCTGCGGCTTTCTTTGCCATCCACTTGGCGATGTGGCTGCCCTTACGTAGTCGGTCGCGTTCTCTTGTTGCTTTCTCATAGTCCAGTGCCAAGCGCGAAACATCTGTTGCAACGTTTCTTTCCAGCGCCTTCTTCTCTCTCTCATGTTGGTCAAATCCTTGGAAGGGACCTAACTCCTCCTTCCACCGTCTGGTGATAGATTTGAACTCGCGAAGGAGCTCACCTATCTGATGAATGATATCGCAGAGTTCAATTGCATTTGTTCCAAGACTTATTGCCACGTGCGAATCTTGTGGAACATCAATCAAGCCAATTGCTTTACCCCACGCAAGAACGCGGTTATACTCTATCATGAGTTGCAATCGATACTGCTCACACTCCTTGGGCATATCCACCATGGAGGAAAAGAATTTGAGAACTAACACACATGGTTAATTTATTCGGCATCTGCGATTTTGACCACAGCCCTGACTCACGTTGGACAGAGTGATCAAAAAGACCTGACATCAGTGATGTTGTGGACCCCATGACGTAGTTATTTGCCTCCATTGCCAAAGTGCTTTATGTTTCAGAATTCTGGATAATCCCGAAAACGATTGAGCGAGATAGATTTCATGTCGTGGTCAGCACTCAATCTGTGTTGTTTCTGAACAGGAGCCTAGTACAGTTGTGTAGCAGAACGGATTGGAACATTCCACTATCACCAATGAAAGCCCATCTAATACTGTGTCCGTTATCGCAAATGGTCCTGTACCCTGCAATACGTGGCTGCAATCTATTCGTCTGCAAGGTCCATCACACTGCAACAAGCAGTTGAGACCCATACGATATGCAGGTTGGTCACACTTTGAGCTTAGACAGGATACAATTCCTATTGGCCTGCGGCATAAAGCTATTATGAATGAGAGTGTTGGCCAATTGTACGCAGTTGTTTCTGTGGGGACACGCTAGTCACGTAATTGCCTGCCGGTACCGGTTCCATAGCCACCCTGCCTGAGGAACGTGGTCCTGATTCTTTCAGGAGTAAGTTGCACAAATCTATGGCCGCTTAAGGAAAACCACACCATCAATATTAAACCATCGGGCTAATAACTGCGTTTGAATGTTACCAACAACGCTGATAGACTTGAAAAGGACACTTCCTTGTCTGCGAAGGTTTGTAGCCGATCCATCCGACATTGGAGACGTTGTTAGACTGCGCAAGGGCCAAATCAAAGCTAGTAACGCCTGCTAATAACATTGGAAGCGCAACGTGCATCTTGTTGGTGAGGCTACGAGGTCTTGAGGATTACACATGAAGACAAGGTGGATCTTTCCAACATCATTTCAATGCCACCATGCCAATATATCAGAAATCAAGAATAATATGCAAAGGACCAGCTGCCATGTAATATTAATACATATAATAGGTTAAGAGCTACCAGAGAAATCCGGTGCCACGGGCAACAGCCGAGATCTCCAGTCAAAATTGAGGACTCAAAACGGCCGTGTGACGACTCTAGATTCACGCGAACAAATGAGAAGCCCAGACCAAAACAAACTTAACATACACCAATCTCGAGTGCACATTACAGTATTGATATACGTACAATTAAATGGACAGTTGATGATACCCTATGATTCCTCCAAGATCATTCTTCCAAACTGACGGCTGGTGCCGTTGAGATCAAGGTGGGGACACTCTTCAGGATTGGCATAAAAGATGCCGCCCAACTTCTCAATATGTTGGCACCTCTCCTCCATGCTTGCAGCATTTCCAATCCTTCCCAGACCCCTCTTCATGGCCTGCCTGCGCGTAGTTTGCATGGCCCATACACCACCGGCTGCTGGCCACCCTACAAACAGATGGGCGGCATCACGGCGCTTGTCCTCGTGGATTAAATCCATCTCCATGTCTTCATCCTCATACCACAACGCTCCCAGCTGGCGCATTTTCGCGCAGTATTGTTCTTCATCGACAACATCCTCCGGCCTCTCTAATTTGGTAAATCCATCAAGATCAAGGAATTCAAGTTCGGCCACGGAGCAGTGGGAGATGAGATAAAATCCCCCATTGTGCGGCCAGCCCTTGACGCTTGCACCGGGCTGTACCCTAAATTTAACGCGACATTCTAGCGCCGGTATGTACCCATCATCATAGTCGTCTTCACACGAAGGGCCGAATGGAGAAAAACCGAGAACCCGTGTTTGCGGTTCCATGGCTTCGTCTGGGCCAAGTTGTGGTTGTCCAAGGAGGCGAGAAAAAAAGTAGCCAGCCATGATGAAAACTGAACTACGGACCATCTCTTTATCGAAGAGAGATCACAGCCGCTGTGTGTGAAGAGAAGGAGAACAGCAACTAGAAGACGCAATGCACCTCAAATTAAACAGGCAGCGGCCACCATCCACTGCAGTTCAGTCTATTGGCTAGGGGCATTGGTGACCCTGCAACAACGTGACGTGGTGGTTCAACCGCCTGCCTATCAGCCCCTAGTCATACCTTGCCTAACGTATGTGTGCTGAAAGCATTTGTGACGTACAGCAGTGTGCACATGAGCGCGTTGCTCGAGATAGTCCAGACAAGCCGAGTCTGGGCGTTCTTGGCAATGCACTAGCTCCAACACGAGCCTTGACTTTTGATCCACGCCCACGCAAACACGATTTTCATCTCATCTGTCCACTGGGAAAAAGTCTGACCGGAGCGCCGTGATAGCCTCGAGGGATTTGACATGTGAGAGCGATAGCGGGCCGTCCCAGGCTCATCCTCGAAGCCCGTTGCCAGCTTCAAGTACAAGTTTAACTGAGCGATTAATTAAAAGTTCTACACGTGACCTTCCATTCTGGACGTAGGTGGGCTTGGACAAGCTAACACAACCAACAAGTCTTGGCATGACTGGGTGACTAATTTAGGCACCCTGGGAGTAAAAGCACGGTCTCTGATGTGAAACAAGAATGAGCATAGAATACCGAGATCCTTGCTTTTACCTTGCACTAGTACAGCCAAGAAACTAGTCCTGCTAAGCCTTGATCTAAAGTTACCGCCTCTCAGAAGATGCTGGATGGTGGCCGCTGCCTGTCTAATATGAGGTATATTCTCTCTTCTTTATGTTACTATGTTAGCCATTTCTCTAAGGCGTCTTGTTTCTAGACAACATCTCATATTGTTCAACGAACAAAGTAGGGTCTACCCTTATGTTAACGCTGAAGAAGTTTGCCTTTGTGGTTCTTCTTTCTTGTCTTAAATAACATGAAGCTATAAGGTTGCAAAGCATACCTGATCCTCTTTTGCGTAGGTTGTAGAAACCATTTTTTTCCCATGTTGGAACAATGGGACGAATGAAGATCGCCGTGAATGTGTTGTTTGGTGGTAGGTAGCCCCCTCACTCATAGCCCTGCATAGTAAGCATTTCCCGCGCAGGTTTGGGCGTTGATCTTCGGGAACTGGATATGATTGACGTAAAATAAGGCCGGAAAATATCATGACTACTAGAAGCGACATACATGTTTTTTCCCGCCTATCGAATTATTTATGCATCAACGTAATCCTTGGTTAAGCTTTCAGGCATAATTGCGATTTCCTACTATTTCGGAATAGATCACTTGCCAAAACGGCGATGCTCATCTCTACACAAGCCTTCAGTTCGCAGGGCCTGCGTCGGCTTTTGTTTCTCCATGTTCCGATATAGAGTGGCTCCCCACATAATCGCGACCCCACATTATCGCGAGAGTAAGCCAAATCGTGATAATAGCTATTATCCTTTATAATGCTATGAAAATAGAGTGAATTTACTAGCTATGAATGGATATTGAAGATTATGCCCTTCTAAGCTAATTCTATATTCTTAATTATAGTCTTTTTTGCTTAGGCTTATGTTCTTATTACCTAAGTCTCTATATAGTAATATTTCTTTAGTTAGGCCTTTTTTATTTACTTAAGTATTATAAATACCTTATTTAAATTATATTAAATAAATTACCTTTTTATAGGCTTTATTAAAGTTATTTAGGCCTTAAGGTAATTATATTTAATTTTTAAGCTAGTTATTATAATAATTTATTTATTAAGATATTTTCTTATCTTTTTAATTAAAGTATATATATT